>JASIRB010003791.1:0-13982 GCA_030323885.1 Branchipolynoe longqiensis | reverse complement strand
GGATGATATTAAGGATAAAAATGAATTATGTAAAGGTCTCCCTAGCCTGAGGCTAGCCTGAGGCTGTATACCGAGGTAAAATAGTATAGTTATACAAATCTTACCTGGGTATAGATGATGGATAACTGTTGTTTTCCCGAGGTAGAAGCCTCGGGTAGATGTGGGCTAGGGCCCGCCCACCACACCCTACCACGTCTATCCCGTTGGTGTACCGTTACGGGAAAATCATAGTATCCATTGTATTGAAAGATCATTTTTATCCTGAATAAGTAGGTTAAAATTGCTGGTACCTCACGTGCTTCCTTCTCCCTAGCCTACATCTACCCGAGGCTTCTACCCGGGAAAAACAACAGTTATCATCATCTATACCCAGGTAAGATTCGTATAACTATACTATAATTATAGCACATTTAGCATTGATATATATACTTATATATTTTTATATATATATATTTTTATATATTTTATTTTATATATAATATTTATATATATAAATATATATTTATTATTAAATATATATTTATATTATATATATAAATATATATTATATATATGAATTCTATACTGAACTGCTCTTGAGATTATTTTAGCCCCTATGAGTAACTGTTATATATTATATATAATATATATAGTTCCACTAACTCTAATACCAGATTTAGGAGCTGGCGGTGCGATCGGCTTCCCTAAATACTAGTACCTAAATATGCAGGCTGCGTCACATACCAACTTGACACTCTTCTCGGACGTTAACAGGTTGACACACTGCCATTTAGGTTTTCGCCGGGGGAAATCTCCAAATGGGATCTCTGCGTCATGACCAGACAGGGGGAGAATCTGGAGGTGGAGGAGGAGGAGGAAGGGGCAGGGCCTCACCCTTCTTCACCGGCCACACAGGTAGTCAGCACCAATGCAGTCGGGCTGTAACATCGGTGCCACCTGCCATTTAGACGCTAAATTGGAAGCTTTGCTCATTAGAGTGGTTAAAAATAGAGCCGGTGTAGTGTGATGCGCCTTTGGTTGTTAAGGTTAAAGTAGTCGCGCACTGGTGTCTTAAAGCTGCATAGTCCGATGAAATATCAAATTTTCAAAACAAAACCAATTATCTAAGTTTGATTTTACATATCTAACTTAGATACTGATGCACTTATTAAGCATTTGTTTCTGCGTAGAAGGCAATACTGAGTCAATTTAACAGAACCTGTTACTGCAGAAGTCTATGGTGTCCGAGTTTTGGTAAGCTTGCCAAAACTAATTTTCCATGTTTGCACTCAAAATATCTCAAAAGTTTACCGTTTAAAATAAAAGTAACTTTGAACTAATGTAAAGTAGATACTAGTGATCGATCTAATATATTTATCTCAGAAATAATACAGAAATTCAAAACCATCGGACTATACAACTTTAATCTTAATGACAGAGGAATAGCTCACACAGTGTGCATTATCAATGCCAACCAGTACGTGCCACATAGATTTGATGTTGTTGTTGTTTATTGTCTATTTTTGGGGGGCTATTTTTAATTCAGTTGTCCTGAGATTACCTTAGCGGACCGCTATGAATGTGGCCTATGTTGCCCATACGGCGTAAAGAAATCACCAATTAATCAATCAAAATTACGGGCCATTCGAAGTGCTCAATATTTGCATGGTCTTACGAGGGGTAACATAGGGGGGAGGGGGGCAGGGGGGGGGGGGGTGGCAGTCAAGTATGACTTATGTGGTTTTAATAAATGTTAATATAACATAAACCACTCTCATGTTCTGTGATAAAATGTTGATGTGTCTACTTTGTCGATAATAGAAAATGTTGTCGGAAGTCTGGAAATATAATACACTTTGTACTACTGTGAAATGTTGAAAGATTTGGATGACCATTTTACCTCTATGATTAACTGTTAGTGTGAGACCAATGAGGAGGGTGGGTTTAACTACCTGGAATTCCCTCCTATCCTGCACTATTAAATATTATCTATAGTCACGCGCACACAAAATTGCTGCCATTCTTTTCTCAAATATGTGAACCTCAACAGTCAAGTCTAATAATACTGACATTAGAAGTTATTGATTTAACCAATTATAATCCTCTTTCCTTTTCTTTTTTGTGTGTGTTTTTTTTAATATGCAAGTGAAACCTTTGACACCATACTTGCAATTGGCAGAGGCTATCACCGAAATCCGGAATGCTGTTTGATGCTTCGGAGGGAAACTAGATTGGGTAAAGACACTATAAAGTCGCCATGAGTGCGCACTGTCACAAGTCGCTACCCGTCCTGATATGATCTTAGATGTTGCTAGGACGTAAAACAACAACAAACAAACAAAACACAAGTGATGAGGTTAAACTTGGCACATTAATTCAGTGGCCTGTGTGTGTACAGTCGGACGCCGACAACTTGGCTATTCGGTGCAGGCATGCAATGATGTTGGTTGTTGGAGTTTTACGTCCTGGCAACATCTAAGGTCATATCAGGCCAGGTACCGATGTGTGACAGTGCACACTCATGGCGACTTTACAGTGCTGCCCCACTGGGAAAATCAGGCCACCGGCACAATGACCCAATATCCCACTCAGTCTCATTATCACAACATTGAGCTAACCAGCCCTTGACCTATCCTATTAATGCTGAGCGCCAGGCTAGGAAGCAAGCGACAAGTATCAATGTTATAAGTCATCGGTTTGACTAGACCAGGAACTGAACTTCCGATCTCCCGCACGCAAGCACCTCCCGCATGCAAGGTTCATCAAAGGATGTGGTATGTGCTGTCCTGTCTGTGGGAAAGTGCATATAAAAGACCCATTGCTGCTTATTGGAAAGAGTAGCCTATGTGGCAGCAGTGGGTTCCCTGCAAAGAAATATGTCAGAATGACCATATGTTTGACGTCAAATAGCCGACGATAAAAATCAGTATACTCTAGAGGCGTCATTAAATAAAACAAACTTGATGTTTATGGATATTTAGGCCTATCCTGCTCAGGGCGGGATAGTAGAAGGCTTTTATAGGACACTCACCTTCACAGGGTTGCCAACCCTTACGGTTTTGCTGTAAGGGGTACAATATTTTTACATTCCCATCATCACCATACGCCCATCCAGTTTTTCATTTTCCAAAAGTATATCAATCTTACGGCGTATTTTGGCTAAAATGCACCACAGAGCATGTATGATGTAACATTTTTTCTGGGGGATTCCCCCACAGAACCCCAATATAAAATCCCTTAGAATCTTCCGGTTTTTCACTTTCTAATGTTGGCAACCCTGCCTTCATTCACACCGTCTTGTAACACACTGCCTGAAAGGGAACAACTTGATTTTGGGGGATTCTGGTTGTTAAAGAAACAGGAACAAAGCACTGCCTATTTTTTTCTTATTGGGAGCTGGAGATCTAGGGTATCTGGATTAAAGGGGAATGGAGCGGAGGGGGGGGGGGGCGGGTTCCGTAAAGAAATCCGCTTTCATGGGGTGCGTGTGTCGATTACTATGCGAAGCGTGACTTCACGAGTAGGGCTGGGAGTTTGAGGTAGCTGGGGTCTTGAAAATCATCAAAGTAAGCATTATTAATTTAAAGTTTCCATTAAGAATTGACACTGAAGGCATTAATAATTTTGGAGAGTGTCGCGTAATGTGTTACTGCGCACTGTAGTAGGTATTTCCACAGGGACTCATTGTCGACAATGTTCATGTTTTACTAGCAGCAGACACTCAGTCCCCGCTGACACTCAAACACATTTGACTAAGTTGCGTTGATTTTTTGGCCAACAGTTCTACACTGCAGGCAGTATGCATGACCTTTTTACTAAGGTAAAACAGGAAAATATGTTAGCCTTTTTGAGGGCAGCTGGACTGTACCACCTCATATAGTTTACTAAATAGATTCTATCAATTATTAATAACACTTTTCTTTTTCTATGGGAATTTGTTTCCCTTGACAACAAATATATGATTGTGAGCTTTCTAATTTAATGAGTGTCTATTGGGACATAATTGATTGTCTGCTTTTACATGTAAAAGCGATGGTTTGAACAAAAAACTAACATTTCTCGCCGTGAATATGGCCTATGCTGCTGACACGGCGTAAAGCAACCACCAATCAATCAATCAATCAAACTAGCAGCAGATAGAATACTAGTGTTATCTGGTTATATTTAATCACTTCCCACCACAACCAATGCCTATTGTGAATAGTGAATAGTGAGTTTAATCGAATGCTTTGACTATCGTAAAGGAATGGTTTGTAACTACTTGTTTTCATAATGGAATTACTCTTGTGTTATTAAGTGGACATTTAGTTTTCTTTTACTTTTATGTGTAAAACCCCGGTCACATAGCCGTTAATGGACATAGGTGAACGTAGTGGAGGCTAACATAGTTGAAAGTAGTTGAAAGTAGTTGAACGTGCGGGCATCCGTAATTGTCCTTGATGTTAACTTGGTAATAACGTGGGTGAGCCATGATCTCCGATTTAATTTTTGGACATGTTCAAATGAGCCGTACATTAGAGGCTGAATTTCAAATGTAGTAGAATATACCTCTTAATGTACTCTGCATACTTTGACCTGCACAAAACCATGGCTGTCCCACATAGCCGTTAGTGAAAGTAGTTGAACGTAGTTGAACATAGGTGAGGCTAACATAGTTGAAAGTAGTTGAACATAGTTGAATGTAGTTGAACGTACCGGCATCCGTACCATAATGTATTTTTCCGTATCATTCGGAGGCAAAAAGTGCCATACCTTAACGTATTTCATCGTAGTTTAACAAACTTACACCACGTTTGACCCAGATTAGCCTCCACTACGTTCAACTACGTCCAGTAACGGCTATGTGACCAGGCCTTAAGAAGCTAAGACAATGCCCTCATCGATATATATATGAATTATTTTGAACTGATTGACATCATAATAGTAATGACTATTGTGTGGATATTTAGTTATCTTTTCTTTTTATGTGGACACATCTAACTTATTCTAAGGCAGTTCCCACATCGATATACAAATATATATATATATATGTGATGTATAAAACTTATGCGAGTATAAAGGCGCGTATATGTCTAGCTAATTAAGATCATAATAGAAATGACTTGTGCTAATAAGTGGATATTTATTTTTCTTTCCCTCTTATGTGTCCATATATTTAAAGCTGCATAGTCCGAATAAGCATCAAATTTCAAAGCCAAAATAATTATCAAATTTGATCTACATATCTAACTTAGATACTGGTGCACTTATCAGGCATAGCGAATACTGAGTCAATTTAATAGAACCTGTTAATGCAGAAACCTATGGTGTCAGAATTTCGGCAAGCTTGCCAAAATTAATTTAGCATGGTTGCACTTCAAATATCTCAAAAGTTGGCCATTTAAAATCAAAATTACTTCAAACTAAAGTAAGGTACATTATAACGATCAACCTAATATATTCATCTCAGAAAATGACAGAAACTCAAAATCATCGGACTATGCAACTTAAAAATATAAGGCTACTTATATTTAATCACTGTATAACCCTTCCAAGGCGATGTTTGCTTCTATAATTATCTCAGAAAATTATAGAAACTCAAAATCATCGGACTATGCAACTTAAAAATATAAGGCTACTTATATTTAATCACTGTATAACCCGTCCAAGGCGATGTTTGCTTCTATAATTATCTCAGAAAATTATAGAAACTCAAAATCATCGGACTATGCAATTTTATATTGTATTATAACCCCTCCAATAGGCGATGTTTGCTTTTTCTTCTGGGGGCTCGATCAATCAATTTTTGAGCCTGCTGGCTAAGCAGCCTTGCACATGTCTGGATACTCTCGTCCACTGATGATGGAGGTAATTGGTACGACACAGTACTGCATAGAGACTACAATGTTCATCATTTTGCATGATATTTCCGGACAATGTGAAGCCCCATAGATCACCACATGCGCGTAATAAAAACATCCTGCCTCAAACTGCAACTGTGACCGAGTAGAGTTATTCACTGCCCGAACTCCTAAACGCACAAAGTCAGCAAATGAAGAATGCAACCAAAGTCCCACTGATTCCTTCAACGTATGTCGGAGGCTGTTGCCATGGTGATTTGTACCTAGGCATCCCAGGAATCTGAGTTCTTGGGCTATAATTAAAGTTGCATAGTCCGATGGTTTTGAATTTCTGTATTTTTTCTGAGGTAAATATATTAGATCGATCACTAGTATCTACTTTACATTAGTTCAAAGTTACTTTCATTTTAAATGGTAAACCTTTGAGATATTTTCGAGTGCAAACATGGAAAATTAGTTTTGGCAAGCTTGCCAAAACTCTGACACCATAGACTTCTGCAGTAACAGGTTCTGTTAAATCGACTCAGTATTGCCTACTACACAGAAACAAATGCTTAATAAGTGCATCAGTATCTAAGTTAGATATGTAAAATCAAATCTAGATAATTGGTTTGGTTTTGAAAATTTGATATTTCATCGGACTATGCAGCTTTAAGAAATAGCACCGGACCATTGTTTGTGGGCTATTTTGTCACGGCAATCTGTTCGTCAGTGTCAAACTCTCCCTCGGTTTGTAGTCAGTGTTCTGTCCCCTTCTGTGTCAGAATTTTAGCACATTGCATGATCGACATGCTCCAAAGTGTCTTGACCTATGTGTCTTGACCTGTTGTTTAACCAACCTGTTGCTTATGTACCTCCTGATATCTGGTCAAAATCGGAGGCGAAATGGGCAGATAGTCATGTGTGTGTGGGGGGGGGGGGGGTGAGGCGCCACCTGGAGTGCAGGAGGAGAATCAGGGGAGCTGCTTGAAGGCAGACTTCCCACCTCCAGTAACCCAACTACACAATAACATATCAACAAGGGGTTACAGGAGTAGAAGCAGATAAGAGAACAATAATAATAAGAAGCAGGATAATTACATACATGATTAATATCTGCATAAGTAGTTTACACCTCACGTTCTTTAACCAGTTAATTGCAGTGTCCTACTGACCTATGGAACGAAAACATCCAAAACAAAGTTTCCTTTGTCCACCAAAACATCTCAGATTTGTGTAACTGTTTTTGACCTGTGGGGGTGGGGGTGGGGGTGGGGGTGGGTGGGTGGTATAATTGCGTGGATCATCAATGTTTATTAAGTGTACCACGTAGGATCACATTTAGGTCAGTGTTTTGGTTTAGAAGTGCTGGTGCTGGTGCTTTCATCGGACTATATATCATAATCCTTTAACTAATGTGTACTGACCAAGGCGTCGTGGCCTGTTCTTTGACCACCCACTGGACCTCCCCCTCCTGATATGACTTTAGATGTTGCTAGGACGTAAAACAACAAACATGCAAGCAAGCACCTCACGTGTCTTGCTTACTCAGGGTGCTGGTCTTATTATCCAGCCATCCTGTAGCTCAGTCCCCTGACAACCATCAGCTGACCAACCCCTCCCCCCTCCCCCGCTCCCCCCCCCCCCCCCCCCGCCCCCCCGTCCAGGATCCTTGTCACACTGATCAAGGCCGGTCTGCTTACAAGCCGCCAATCTATCGGCCGTGTTTAGGGAAGCTGTGAAGGCGGGTCTTGTACCCGGCGCATTCTGGCCACTGATCGTTATGCCTGGACTGATGGCCCGCTGGTGCCCGGTGAGCTTGGTGAGCCGTGAGCCGGGTGAACTTGTTGAGCCTGGTTAGCCTGGAGAGCTTTTTTTTTGTTTTTGTTTTTTGGTCCATTAGTTGTTTAAGCAGGGGAAATTTCAGTCATAGACGACTGGTCTTCCTCATTCCACTGCTGGTCGATAGAAAGCCCGAGCCTACACTTTTACTGACCCAAGGGATTTTTAACCTCCCACACCAGAGAGACATGGTATGAGAGCAACCGGCCTGTGATGACGCTGTAAGTTATACACAGCGGTGGAAATCCAAATTGGCAGAGCTGGGGGCACGGGGAATCGAACTGCCGACCCTCAGATTAGGAGTCTGACCTAGAAAAATGTTAGACACTCTAACCACTCCACCACAGAGAACGGTAAGCTTGGTAAGCTTGGTTAGCCTGGTGAGCTTGTTGAGCCTGATGGTGCTTGGTGAACCTGGTGAGCTTGGTGAGACCAGTTAGCTTGGTGAGCCCGGGGAGCTTGGTGTACCCGATTAGCTTTGTGAGCCTGGTGAGCTTGGTGCTTGGTGAGCCTGTGAGCTTGGTGAACTTGGTGAGCTTACTTAGCCTGGTGAGTCTGGTGAGCTCGGTGAGCCTGGTAAACCTGGGGTGTGGGCAGGGGTTAAGCCGCACCTTGATTGGTTGGTTGTTGGAGTTTAAAGTCCTGGCAACATTTCAGGTCATATCAGGACGGGTACCGACTTGTGACAGTGCGCACTCATGGCTACTTTATAGTGCTACCCCACTGGGAGACCAAAGCAGCAGCTGAGCCATGTCTCTTTCTTTTAACAGGACGGGGGGCGGTGAGAGTGGACGGGAGCGGTGACAGTTGCCGGGGGCGGTGAGAGTAGCCGGGGGCGGTGAGAGTTGACGGGGGGCGGTGTGAGTGGAAGGGGGCGGTGAGAGTGGCTGGGGGGGCGGTCTGAGTGGACGGGGGGCGGCGAGAGTGGATACGTGGTGGTGAGAGTGGACAGGGGGTGGTAACTTCATAGTGCTGTGCCACTGGGAGACCAGGCTGTTGTCACCATGACCCAATTTCCCACTCAGTCACATTATCCTGACACTAAACTAACCAGTCCTTGCCCTATCCTAGTAGTGCCAAGACAGTGCCAGCCTAGGTAAGCCAAGAATAAATGTTGTACGGCATTGGTTTGACTCAGCAAAGGATTCAAAGTACCGAACTTCCAGATAGGAATCCTGTGCTCTTACGGACTGTGGCACGATACAAGATTACACATTTAAGATTAGACTATCAAGATAAAGAGAAGTGAAGTTCACTCGGACATTGACTATGGCTGCCATTGGATAAGAAGGTACCTGTTGCCGAGCCACTGCGGTGATTTTTCATTCCTCATGGCTGGTTGCAGCATTAAACGGACATGCGCATACCGCTATAAATCACGTGGTTAGCTCTTGGTAATGGCTGCGTCGCGCCTGTGGACACGTGACCGGGATCAAACCGGGCGTCTCAGAGGGAAAGGACCACTTGTATGTGTGGACAGGCTTAGTTCTTACACTGTCCGAAATCAGTGGTTCCTTGAGGCACCACCAGGGGACGGGGGGGGGGGGGGGAGGGGGTGACGGAGGGTGAATAGCGGGCATGGAAGCGACAAGGCGCTTACCCTGGTTAAGAGGGACACCTATAAAGGGCGGGAAGACAGATGACTGATCCCATCATGTAATCAGGGATGAAAGATCTCTGCGGTTTCGCTGATTTCCGCGATTTTTAAATATTTACCGATTAACATTAAGCAAAATTCCAAGGAATTAAGATGTATATAACAAGTTGGGTGGTTCGAATCTGATCATTATATGACCTCAAATAGCAATAAGTTAGGTGAGGGGCAATAATATCGGAAAAACAACAATAGTTGAAGTCTGACTTCCGGGATTTTTCCGGGATTCCCTGCCAGTGCTAAGTCTATGGGAGAAGATCCGCGTTTTCGCGGAAATTCGTCGTCGGTGTAATATACTAATAATCTTGGCTTAATTTCTGCGTTTTTTGCTGGAGATCACATTCATCCCTGTGTAATGAAAGTTTGTTTTATTTAATGATGCCTCTAGAGCACAATGATTTTTATCATCGGCTATTGGACGTCAAACATATGGTCATTCTGACATATTTCTTTGGGGGAACCCACTGCCACCACATAAGCTACTCTTTCCGATAAGCAGCAAGGGGGTCTTTTATATTCACTTTTCCACAGACAGAACATACTATTTGATGAACCAGTTGTGGACCACTGGTTGGAATGGAAAATAGCCCAAACTGCAAATGTGTCCACTGAGCAGGATCGATCAGATGACCCACACAGTCTCAGGTGGACAGTCTACTACCTGATCTACGTCCCGCTCCTTCCATCACGTAAGGAGTGCACATTTTAAACAAACTCAGGTAATACTAATCTACCAAAGCAGAATGGCGGAAAACCCATAAGAGTAGACGCGTCCTAATAACATCGTTTGTTTGTTAGGGATTTATGTCCTAGAAACATCAAAATGAGTACCGACTTGTGACAGTGCACACTAATTGCGACTTTGTAGTGATGCCTTCTTTGAAGGCAAGGCTGCTAGCACAATGACTCCAATATCCCACTCAGTCACATTATTCTGATACTGAGCAAACCAATCCTTACCATACAAATGGTTTGTTTTTACACTAGATTTGTTTGTTGTTTGTTGTTGTTTTACATCCTAGCAACATCCAAATTATATCAGGACGGGGAGGGGGGCGAATTTTGACGGTGCACGCTCATGGTGACTTCATAGTCCTTCCCCACTGGGAGACCAGCCCACCAGCATCATCACCTGATGTCCCACTCAGTCACATTATCCTGACACTCAGCCAAGAAGTCCTTGCCCTATCCTAATAATGTCAAGCACCTGGCTAGAAAGCGACAAGTGTCAATTTTTAAGTCATTGGTTTGACTAGACCAGGATCCGAACCGACGGACCCATGGGTTCGGATCCAGCAGCAAACTGGAGACGGTCACTCAACTCATTCGGCCATCCCGTCTAGTTTGTACACAAGAAGTGAAGAGAGTTATGTCCAAGTGCAGGATAGTCTGTTTGAGTTCAGGTTTTCCGCGACCATTATGCAACCGAGAGGGATACTGATGCACGGTGCTGGTGAAACTGTATCCCAGTGGATGAGCACTATAAAGTCGCAATGAGGGTGCAGTGTCACAACACAATGAGTCTAGTGCATCTACCCAACTGTACTGACAGTCATACCTCATGGTTGAGCAGAGTTTCTCACCAGCTCATCACTACCACATGGGGCCGTGTGACCGACAGTTCCCCGACAATGTTCATTTAACTCCGATGTAACAGGACGCCATGGCCGAGTAGATAGAGTGTTCGCAATCGCCAGCCGAGTCAAACCAAAAACTTCTAAAAATCGACGCTTGTTTCCACATTGCTTGGCACAAAGCATTACCAGGATAGAGCAACCACAACCTAGCTAGGATAGTCCAAGGACTGGTTATCTCAGTGTCAGAACAATGTAACCGAGAGGGATACTGAGGCATGGTGCTGGTGGAACTGTATCCCAGTGGATGAGCACCATAAAGTCGCAATGAGGGTGCACTGTCACAACACAAGTGAGTACCACACCTGATATGACTTCACATGTTCCTATGACGTAAAACCCCAATCACTCACATACACAATGCGTCGCTCACAGTGTGTTATCATTATCATCGTCATCCTTCCCATTATCTTTACCATAGTCATGAAGATAATTACTATTATCATATCTATCAGTATTATCATTATCACCAATACTATATTAGTCGTTACTGTCAATAATAGTGCTATCAGCTATTTTTTTCTCTCTTTAGATAATGCTTACTTTATCCTGATTGGCTTAATTATATTTATAATATATCAAATTACAGTTTTTCTCTAACACTAATCAATGGTAGTTTCTCCTGAAGTTATTACGCTTGAAACCAATGACAATAATATGAGCTTTTTTTGTTGCTTTAGATAATCCTTACTTTATCCTGATTAGCGTAATTATAATATATCAAATTGGTGTTTTTCCCTAACACTAATCAATGGTAGTTTCTGCAGAAGTTATTACGCTTGAAGCCAATATTGCATGCCATAAACAGGCATATCACGTGGTAATTTACAAGTACCTATCCTATAAAAATCCCACTTGTCCGAGATTTTTACGGTTGGTGTATTACAGAAGACTTGATAATAAAAGACAGTTCTTATTACACTGATTCACCGGGTAAAACACGCGGCATTCATTTATTATTAATTCCTAAAGACCACCAGCCTCAGTACAGAAAGTCCCCCCGACAGATTGATTGATTGGTGGTTGCTTTACGCCGTATCGGCAGCATAGGCCATATTCATGGCGAGAAATGTTTGTTTTTGTTCAAACCGTCGCTTTTACATGTAAAAGCATACAATCAATTTTGTGTCAATAGACACTCATGAATTAAAAAAAAAAAACAATCATATAGGTTCTGGTCAAGCTAAATAAAATTCTAGATGATAGCATTATTCACTGACGAAATTAGTTTAAAAAGCTATATGAGGTGGTACAAACCAGCTGCCCTCAAAAAGCCTAAAATGTTTTCTTGTTTTACTTTAGTAAAAAGGTCATGCATGCTGTTTGCAGTGTAAAATTGTTGGTGCAGGGCCATGAAATCCACACAGTTTAATAAAGTGTGTTTTAATGTGAGTGGGGACTGACATCCAATACATTCAGGGGGAGGGTCCATCCCCCTTGAGCAGAAAAATGTGTGTTAGCCATGAGTGGCCAATATGGCATCTTGTTAAAACAACCTGGTTGTGTCGCCCTTCCAGGCGACTCTGCGGCAGTCCGTTCATGGAGGGGGTAATTCTATGGAGTTTGTTGTTTGGGTGTTCATCCCATTCGATCTGCCATAAGTTCCAGATGTATTTTTGAATTGTAGGTTTCCGATCACAGTGGGGAATATGAGGATCCTGACAGATGCGAGTAGGAGGGTAGTATGTCAGCTGGTAGTGGTAGCGCCAATTACTTGTTTGGGAACGCGGCTTTAAGGTCTTCTCCAGGGCGTCCTTCCGGGCCTGTATCATCAATAATTCCTAGCTTCTGTCGTCAAAATAACATAATGTGGAGGTTATATTCAGTGGCCTTGACACCCACTCACTTAGGCCAACTATTTTTTACAAAATTGGTGATCGTCCCTGCCCGTACCTGAACAATCTCCTGTTCCTAATTATTTTGTTGTTGTAATAATTTGTTTTTTAAACTATTAAAAATCTGTCGGGCTAGCAGCAATTCAACTTTCGTAAAGCGGCTGTCACACATCACCGGATTGAGCAACTGACAGAATTGTCTAGTCCGGTGGTGATAAGTATCAAAAGGTATTAAAATGTGTCAAAGTGTTGCGGCATCGTGTCTACGAACGGACATGAAACGGACAGCCAACCAATGAAACAAACTCAAACCAGACAAGAACCATTTATGTCAATCCGGCGGCATCCGTTCCTAGTTTTGTGCATGTTCAAAACTTGAACGAACACAAACCAGACTTTGTTTGGTTTCTGTCCGTTTCCCCCAATCCGGTGATGTCTCACAGCCGCTTAAGTACACAATCTGTGCAACAGAGTCACCATGTTATGACATTTCGTGGTTTAACCCGATATCCAAAGAATCACCCTAAAGGGGCAGCACCCTGACCAAAATAACTTTACTAATGATAGTTATGTATTACAACTATATCATACGCCAGAAAAATGTCAACAATTGAAATTAAAACCGCCCACTGACCCTGATTTGTGTGATCAAAAGGACAATCACAAACTTATTTTTATTATTTGGCTCCATCTATAGTTGACCGTAAGTCACTTTCTAATTGGGTACAGGGGGGGGGGGGTGTTGTTATAGGTAGGACGTCGGGCCAACCTTGCTTTCTCTGCGGCGCATCGTATCGCGTCACTGTTTGTGAATCGCGCCCTGCTCTCCATTCGGGCAATGGCGACCTTTGAATTATTCAGCGTAATGGCAGTCATTTTAACTAATTAGGATACCTAGGCTGCGCCGACGCAATATTTGGATTCGCAGGGAATCGCGCCGTGGGGGTGCAAGCGCTGCGCACCGCTCGCATGCGTACACAGCGCTTGCGGACCGGGTCCGCGCATGCGCACAGAACGTGGCGGGACTGGCGAGTCTGGAGCGATGTGTGACATGTCAGTTAATTGCAAATTCTGGTCGGATGAAAGTCTCCCACAATCGACGCCGAGTTCCATTGTATAAAACATTACTTGGTGGGATGGTGGTGGTGGGGTAGGTTAGGGTGGTGGTTGAGTGGTGGTGCGCTGGTGGTGTGGTAGTGGTGGTGGTGGTGGGGTAGGG
>JASIRB010001587.1:0-45003 GCA_030323885.1 Branchipolynoe longqiensis | reverse complement strand
AGAATTACCCCCCCCCCTCAGAGAAACAAAAATAATTATTAAAATAATCTCCTCCCCCTCACGAGATAGAACAATAAAATGAAGTACCTCCCCCTCCCCGAGATATATGAAACAATAATTAAAAGAATGTAAAAGCTCCCCCACCCCAAAAAAAAACAAAAAACAAGCCAGTCGCTGTGTGAATAGAGGTAGGAAATAACAGCCCCTCCCCCAAACCAAGCCATAAATAAATAAAAGTACCCCCCCCCCCTTCAGCGATACAAAAGGAATCACCCTCCCTTCCCCCCTTCTCAGATACAAAAGGAATTATTAAAATAATCCCCTCCCCCTCCCGAGATGACACTGACACTATAGTGAAAGTAAAAGTGCAGTGATTTGCGGCGATCAGCGATGCTTTGAATCTGGCTCGATTTTGACGCATGCGCAGACGATGCTGTTCGATTTTGACGCATGGGCAGAAGCGATGCGTAGATCTGAAACCGACGGAGACCCAAACCGCAACACCGGCAACTGGCTGAAAACTGAAGCATGGGATCATCCGATTATCTGCAGACCAATCTATAGCCGTGTTCACACGGGCAATGTAAATCGATTCGTAGAAAGCGACTTGCCTAGTTCGCCTCACATTTGCCGTGTGAACGGACCTCTGAGGCGGATTAGGGCTGATTCGACTCACGTGATGCGCATCCTGTAAACCACCTAAGCGAGGTAGTTTACGTGAGGCGATTTTGATTCGATTTATTTTGCCCGTGTGGACGCACTGAGGCGGATTAAGCACCTCACACGCATGCGCAGTCGACACTCAGTTTGTTGACTTTCCGGTCGATCAAAAGCGCATATTATATAATTTAATTAATGAAACCGCTATCTATGCACAGATATTTTTTTCATCATTTATTTTTAGGGTTTCACTGCCCAGCAGATAAGATTCATTAAATACATATCTAGGTCGAACCCACACTCTCTCGGCCGACGTCGACGAACCCAAACTGGCGCTGGTTAGTCTGGACTTGCTCATGCGCAGATATCCACTTCCGCCTCACGCAGTGCCCGTGTGAACGGGCGCCTAATTCGCCTCACCTGATTCGATTTGCCTGATTCGCCTCACATTTTGCCCGTGTGAACACGGCTTATGCCTCAGGCCACTCGACCACCTCTACCGGACCCAAATAGCAATTACATATAAACAAACAATGTGTAAGACCAGGCCCATATGCATGACTCGGTGTTAGAGAGCCAAAACGCGTTTTGGGCCGGATTTCCAGTTGAGCGGCGAAAAGTTGGTATGTATGGAGCAGTGTTAGTTGTTACGGTGTGGCGGTTTCAGCGTGTTCCCGTGCTCAGACGTGTACCTTGCTTCTGCGCATGCGTCAGAATCTAAAAACTATGGCCGTAATCGATTAACACTACCCGGGCGATTCGGGTCATCCCAGTCGTCAGAATTTCAAATAGAACACGGCGAGTGGAGTCGACAAATACACGTGCCGTGTGCAAAAAAAGAACAACTTAGATTAATTAAATGGAAATATAGGTAAACTAGGCCATCATAAAATACTTTAAATCCTATTTTGCTGTAGTTTTATCGGTTATTTAAAAAAAAAAGAAAAAATTGTTCACCCGAGCGCAGAGAAGCGTATTCGATTATTCGACCCGAGTTTGTAGGATGTGCGCATGCGCCAATAAGTGTCTCGGGTGACCCGAGTTGATGCGAAATCCGCGCATGCGCAGAAGCAATGGGACACAGCTGAGCACGGGAACAAGCTGAAACCGCTACAACGGCAACACCGTGAGTTTAAGGTCGGCTACGCTAACACCACTGCGTACCAGGTTTAATGGCGGTGTTAGGTACCGATTAGGCCCAAATCTATTCAATGCTATCATATGTAACAGAATAAGATACAAAAAAGTGAAATTTGGTCAAATAAACCCCAAAATCGAAGCAATATTAATGCTGCCCCTACATCGGCGGCGTTATTCATACCGTCGAATCTAAACAAAACAAATCGCCGCCCGCCACCCCCGCCACATGGGTGGCGATATATTAGAGCCAAATCTATTCAATGCTATCATATTTAACAGAATTACATACTCAATAAGTGAAATTTCATCAAATTAAACCTAAAATCGAAGCGTTATTAACGCCACAGCTACATCGACGGCGATATTCATACTGTCGAATATAAACAAAACAAATCGCCGCTGCCGCCCCCAGATCGGCAACGATATTGTCAAATAGCGGTGCTCGCCGGCAACAGGCTCAGAGGGATTTCCCAAATCTATAAATAACTGCACGTTTAGCAAATGCTAACAGTTTAGGCGCCTATGCATATGGCGTGACATACTTTGCGACGGCGGTGGTAGCCCCTGGCCCCTGGAATGCTCGATTCCCATTTGTGGAAGGAGGTGGTATAATACTCTACCATGAACCCATGTAACTATATAACAATAAACCAGAGGGCTGGACTCTCTCTCTCTTACACTTTACTCAATTCCTTTCTCTTTGTCTGTATTGTTTTCCTCATAGCCTACGTACACAGCCAGAGATCTGAGCATTATGCCAGGCACACACCTCCCGTATACGATTCACGCGCTAAAACTGACTGCGCATCACAACCCGACCCGTCCCTTTTCATGACTAAAACTGGCCGATTCATTTTTCGAATCTTAGTCTTAAGCACTAAAACTGAGTTTTAAGTCGCGAATCGGAAGCATTAGGTGCATTAGGGGGTCACACACCTAAAGACTGAAACTGACTAAAACTCAAACTTAATCGCGAAACGGGCAGTTTTAGGTTTTATATGGGAGGTGTGTACCGGGCATTAGATTCTACAAATGGAATAGTTAGTTACTGAGTTAGTGGTGATTGCCTAATGCCATGTCGGCAGCAACGGCCATAATCAGGGTGAGAAGTGTTCAAATCTTATTCGGTTGTATTATTATTGGGCTATCGCTTTTACACAGAATGTAAAAAAGCACATAATCAACTATGTGTCGAGTGACACTTTTGAAGTCAAAAGCTTCTAAACGCTATATTCCTTATAGAAAGATCGACATTGTTATACAGTAAAACCTTTCTAACTGACCACCTCCACAGATCGACCACTCCCTTATATCGATCGCTTTATTTGGGTCCCAAACGATCGCCCATACAATACAATTGAAACGATTAAAAAAAGCCTCTCTAAACCGACCACCCACCTAAATGGACCATTTAAAGTCGGTCCCATGGTTGGTCGATTTAGAGAGGTTTCACTGTATGTACACACGCCACACGCTTTAATATCGGCAAACCATCTCGCGCATGCGCACACACAAACACACACACGCACACACAAACACAGAGACGCCCGTGCGACACTTAAGCTCCTGTCACACCTCGCCGGATTGAGGAAACGGAAAGAAACCGAACAAAGGCCGTTGATATCCGGCAATATCTGGTTTGTGTCCATTGCATATCCGTTGCATATCTATTGATATCCGGCCCGATCCGTTATAAGTTCTGAACATGCACAAAACTTGGAACACATGCCGCCGGATTGACGTCTATGGTTCTTGCCCGGTTTGAGTTTGTTTCGTCCGTTGGCTATCCGTTCATGTACGTTTCATGTCCATTTCATGTCCTTTTCAAGTCCATTTCATGTCCGTTCGTCTGGTGGCCTTTGACCCGATATCGCAACATTTTGATACTTATCACGCCCGAACACCACCGGACTAGACAATTCTGTCCGTTGCTCAATCCAGCGAGGTGTGACAGGGGCTTTAAACGCACACGCAGGTAGTCAGGATTTCCCACCATTTTCGGAGTTGCGTGTCACGTGGTGCAGATTTTTACTAGCCGCTTCTCATCAAAGGCGCACGTTCCAAGGGAAAGGGCATGACGTCACGAAACGTGAGCCTCTTAGATGGGTGGTGGGAGGGAGGGTGGGTGAGGTGGGTGGGTGGAGGGGAGGGGTCGCCTCCATGTACACCATCATGTTTGGTACTGCGTGGAGTGTGGGTTTGTTTGTTTGTTTGTTGTTTTACATCCTAGCAACATCTAAGGTCAGGACGGGCACTGACTTGTGACAGTGCGCACTCATGGCGACTTTATAGTGCTGTCCCACTGGAAAACCAGGCCGCTGGCACCATGACCCGATATCCCACTCAGTCACATTATCCTGACACTGAGCTAACCAGTCTTTGTCCTATCCTAATAATGCTGACCGCCAGGCTAGGAAGCGGCGAGTATCAATCTTTTAGATGGGACTAAGATATTGGGGCTTTATATATATAAGACCTCCCTTTTATTATTAATAATATTATTATTATTATATATATATATATATATATATAAAGAGCTCTTTTCCAAAATGCGATAAGCGCCAATCCAAAAGATGAGTTTACAATGCCAAGTTTCTAGATCGGATTTTGGAAAAGATAAATATATGAAGAGCTCTTTATAAATTATATATGAGTAGAAGAGCTCTTTTCCAAAGCATGATATAAGAACTTGGTATTGGCATTGCAAACCCATTTTTTTGGATTGGTGCTTGTCGCGTTTTGGAAAAGAGCTCTTCATATATATATGGTGGGAGGTGGCACAACCGTCGGAGCTGAGGTTGAGTAGGTTGGAGCAGTAGATGACTAGCCCAAGGCTTCATCACCCGATCACTGGTGGGTGGAGCTGGGGAGCGAGCATTTTACCGAGACAAAAATAAAATCGGAAATCCTCTGAAAATTGGAAATGTCTCATCCTTGACCTAAGTACTACAATTACGCACACCCTGACTAATTACTAATTCTGAATGACTAATTTCTAAACACCACACTTATTTGTTCCCCTTCTTTTCCTCCAGGGGATGTAAGGATGCTGCTTGCACCCGGGGAGAGGACATCAGACGTGGATGAGGACGTGGACCTCGGACATCGCCAAAGGGCAACGGCCCGAACTCACCGCCTGCTTTATAGGAATGCCAATCGGTCCATGTCGGGAATTCACCGACAGCCTACCTAGGCTGATAGCAGTTACAGAGTCGGCCTACAAGCAGGCCTAACAAAGCATGCGGATCTGGACTGATTGATGTCAGGTACCAGCGATTCACTGCAGGTTGGTCTACACTGGGAAAAAAACTGACTACTGGATCCCTGGTCTTCATCGCTGAGTTGGCCGGTATCGGAACCACACTTATTGGCAATAGGATCCTGATCTTTACTGTGTAGTCGGTCTATATGGATAACCGATATACTGATGGTAAGATCCTGATCTTCACTGTCTAGTTGGTCTGTACAGATAACATACACTGACAACAAGATCCTGACCTTTTACGGTCTATCGTTCTATACCGAAAACGTGTAGAATCCTGATCTGCATTGCATAGTCAGCCTATACCGGAAGTACACACTAACACTAGGATTCCAAAGTTCCATCTCCTAGACAGCCTGTACCGGAAGTACACATTGACAGAAGGATTCCAAACTTCCATCGCCTAGTCAGCCTATACCGGAAGTACACATTGACAGAAGGATTCCAAACATCCATCGCCTAGTCAGCCTGTACCGGAAGCACACACTGACAGAAGGATTCCAAACTTCCATCGCCTAGTCATCCTATACTGGAAGTACACACTGACATTAGGATTCCAAACTTCCATCGCCTAGTCATCCTATACCAGAAGTACACACTGACATTAGGATTCCAAACTTCCATCGCCTAGTCATCCTATACCAGAAGTACACACTGACATTAGGATTCCAAAGTTCCATCGCCTAGTCACCCTATGCCTATAACACACATTGACAGTACACATTTGACATGTTACCTGTAGTAGAGAATAGGGAATATTCCCTATATACACGCCTACAATAAGGGCACTAACCAGAACCAGAACCCCCCCCCCCCCACACACACAGGTACACACAGGTACACACACTGTGCATACCTGACAGTGAGCCCATGTGAGCTAGTTGCTGAGGATCAACTTTCTGACAATAAGGCCCACTTGTCCAGCCATTAGAACCATGATAGCCAACATAGAAACGTGAAAACAACCCCATAAATTCTACTCAAGAAAAATAATGAAAAGATTAAGTCGTCCTTTCAAACCCAAACAAGGGAAGCTTCTATCTACGCCTTAGGAAGCGCTTAGTCAAATTGACGCTGGACTTGTCTGCCATCAGTTAACATTTCCAGCTACTTCCGTTGCCCGAAGTACATGAGAAAGCTGATCACTATACGAGCTACTGACACGTATTGACTGCCAATGTCTGTCATTTGAACCAACTCACGATACTGAACATAACAATCCTTCTCTCTCAACTCAAACACGCTCATTGTTCTTGTGTATACACCCATATTATTTCTATAAACACAAGACAAACAATCATATACATTTTGGACTAGACTATCTATCTCTCCGGCTGACCCAATGCCCGCACTATTTATTTAAAAGAAAATTCCTGTGACCAACTGGCCTCTGGCACCTCCGCCACCAGCTATATACCCCACAAGCTGACCAATGCACCGTCATTAACACAGACTCAGGTGCATTCCAGGCAGTTTCACCAGTACCAAACAATACCGTCTAGAGCGTTCCCTGAATAATATTTGTATAAGGTACCTTATACCACACAATAAATTCAAATCAAATAAATCAAATATAAAATAAATAAAATGTTAAAAGATATACATATATACATAAATATATTTATGAAATAAATGCTAAAAATCACCCAGAGCTCCATCAGACAGGCACTGATTGACCTAGTTCTACAAATCAGCAATTGTTGCTGATTTCACTGGACGCACTCGGGGTTTCGCCGCTGCACGCTTCCTGCAGATCACAGAAGGAGTTAGTTGCCTGTTCCATAGACTTATAAAGTCATCCTTATATATTATAGAGTCCATGGTTCTGCGTGATCTGAGGATTCAGTCAGTTCACTGGTTGATGCCCCACATATATATCACGCGGAGAGATCGTTGTCGTTTGTAGTCCATGATATAGATATATATACATATTTATATATATGTATATTTATGATTATACATCAGGGTGTGGAATAGTGATTACTATAACAGAGAGTTGGGAACAGACTTTGAAGAAGTTGATGCCATTGAGTGTTGAGCGAATCTATAACAACAATAAAAAAACATTAAACAAAAATAAAACAACATTAAACAACAATAAAACAACATTAATCCAACAAGAAAACAACACTAAAGCAAAACTAATACAACATTAAAACAATAAGACAGCAATAAAACAATAATATAACAACAAAAAAACAGCCATATAACAACAATTAAACAGCACTCAAAATCTATTCAATAAAAAGAGTAAAAGCAACAAAATAATAACAAAACTAATAATAACATTGCATGTGGAACAAATACACTCAGTTTGGAGCAAACATAACAAAAACAAAACAAACCTAATACCACTCAGCTTAGAGCAAACATAACAGAAACTAATAAAAAATAACACCACTCAGTTAGGAGTAAATATAACAAAAGCAAAACAGAAATAACATATATTCAGTTTGATGCCAAACAACAACGAACACAACACTACTTAGATTGGAACTACAAAGACTTGAGTTTGCAACAACTCAACAACCCCTAAAACAAAAAAATAATAAATCTTTTAAACCCACACACACAAACTATACAAAATAAAATTATAAAATTTAACCTCCCCCATTTAAACACTCACAACATATAACATTTTAAAATTTAACCTCCCCCATTTAAACACAAAACATAAAATTTACTAATACACACACAAAACATAAAATTTTAAAATTACCGCAGCCCCATCCTCACACACAATACCCCATCCTGCTCCAACTCCCCGAGCTCCAAAATGGCCTACGACACGGCTGCCAGCCCGGTACCGGTGTTCCGGGAGAATGACCAGATCGGGGACCCGAACGACGGCATCCCGTCAGAGAATGTGAACGAGGCCATGTACCTGTTCATCACAGCCGCTTCGGGTCTCTTCCTCAACCTGGCAGTCATCTTGTGCATCATCACGTGCAAGCCGCTCCGCAAGATGACCAGCGCATTCATCGTGCACGGCTGCGTGCTCGACATCGTCAAGTGTGGCTACTGCGTCCCATTTGCCCAGAGTCTCCTTCGCGACGTGGCCCCCAGCTTCTGCACCATCCTCGGGGGGTCATACGTTGTGGTAGTTACCGCCTCCGGCTTCAATATAGTCGCCATGATCTGCTGCGAGGCGTATACGTTCAGCGAGCACAATGTTGGCGGAGAGGCGAAGGGCAGCATGTGCTGCGTAATTTTTGGCGTTGTCATGGTGTATGTCGGCAGCGTTATCATTCACCTCGGTCCGACAATAATCGGCGGCGACTTCAACTACAACGATCTCATCGGCAACTGCATCTTCGTCTATGGCACAATCAAAAGCTACGTAGTGCACGCTATGTGGATAGCAATTATGACTCTTGCCATGGTGGGCGCCATTTACTACCTCGTCTTCTTCTATCGGCACGTCCAATCTAACTCAACGCACCGACTCGCTTCACTCGTGCGCGCCTCCATCGCCATCTCACGAGGCAACACTCAGAACCAGAACATACGCAAGCTAGTTCAGGACTCGCTCAGTCGTGCGCGCGTCCTCATGACAATAACGGGGCTCTTCATCCTGTGCTGGTACCCGCTCTTCATCTTAACGCTCGTCGATCCAAAGTTCGCGCAGCCGACCAAGATCTACAAGCTGCTAACGTTCATCGCTTGGTCCAACTCCGCGATCAATCCCCTTGTGTTGATCCTCTTCGACCGCAACATCAACATCTTCCGACACCTCCCATGCTGCCCCAGCTGCACCCGTTGCCATGGCGACGGGGGCCTTGGGCCCGGTGGTGACCTCGGGGATGGGGATGGTGGAGACATGGAGCGCGACACGCCATTGATGCCGAAGACCAGTCGGAGTATGACGCTAAGCCGGTCGGGCAGTCGGAATCCTGGGCTGCCGACGGCAACCGTGTACCAGCGAGTCGGCTGTCGACTCTGCCAGGAGGGGCAGTCGCACACGAACACTCAGTGCAACGGTGGGGTGGGCAAGAGTTCTTTAGTACGGGACAGCTCCATATGTGAGCTGCATAGTCTCAGCATGTGTTGATGAGGGTTAAGGGTGAACCTTGCAGGGACCAAACTTCGAAATGTTATCGCTTAAAACCCACTTAGATTAAGCCTCCATTTACCCTCCTCCGTTTTGAAAGCAATCTTTCTTTCATGTTTAAAGCTGCATAAAACATCAGTTTTCCAAACCAAAAAGACTCATCTAGATTTGATTCTACATGTATATATATGTGGGTTATTCTCCAAAACTGGGCGCCACATATTTGGTCTAGAGGTTAAGATGCTGATAATTAAGTCTTTGTTTTATTGATAGCAAGTCAAAATAATTATTGTAGCCTCTGTCTATTAGGTATGTTAACGGTTCTACATGTATTGAATTTATCCCACAAAAGATATCAAAATTATAATTGTATGATTTTGCCCTAGAGTGAACATGTGAACATTTACACATTGACACTATACATGTAGCCAAACTTTTTTTCAACTTATTTTTCAACTTTTTTCTTCTAAACAGTAATCAAGAAAATCTTGTTTGACTATGTTGTATATGTTACAATTAGGTTCTGGATGTGTCTTTGATTTTCATGTTACACGAGTGATATTAATGTATTGCTCAATTTGTATAAGATCTAATTCAAAAAGTGAAATTCATTTTTTTTCAACTCTGACATATGCACAACATGCATACCTTCATAGGACATTGGATTAGGCTATTATTTGGAAGGATTTTTGCTATTATTTTGGAAGGTTTTCACTTTTGGTTTGCATGTCACACTTTTGTTCCCACTTTTAGAGAATGGCCCATATATTCAAATCCAACTTAGCTAATACATTTATTGTAGTTTGGTGCTTTTGTGCTATACTGGTACCTGGTACACCCAAATTTTAATGGGCAGCCCAAATATAGCGATGTGCACGCAGTAACTATCTCTGTGTGTGCATTTTTTCCACCTTTTTTTTTTGTTTGGTCCATTAGTTGTTTAAGCAGGGAAAATTTCAGTCATAGACGACTGGTCTTCCTCATTCCACTGCTGGTCGACAGAAAGCCCGAGCCTACACTTTTACTGACCCAAGGGATTTTTAACCTCCGACACCACATAGACATGGTATGAGAGCAACCGGCCTTTGATGAGGCTGTAAGTTATACACAGCGGTGGAAATCCAAATTGGCAGAGCTAGGGGCATGGGGAATCGAACCGCCAACCCTCAGATTAGGAGTCTGACCTAGAAAAATATCAGACACTCTAATCACTCCACCACAGAGAACACCAAAGTTAATCCTTTAAATTAAACATTCGGATGCTGTGATATCCAAATCTAGTTCCCATTAATCTGGTGTGGGTGTGTTGGGGGTTGGGTATTTATTTTTTAAGTGAGGTCCCTGCTAAGTATGTACCCTTTCACCCGTGAACCTGGCTACAAAGCCTCTAGCACTGAGACTGTCTTTCCAGCCCACTGACAGCTAGCACACCCGGTAAAGAAACCACACCCAGCCCCAGTGTTACATCAGAGTGATAATAATAATAATAATAATAATAATAATAATAATAATAATAATAATAAATACAAAATAATAGTGAATAATACTGAATAACGAAAAGCTAAAAAAAAATAAAAAAGGAAAATAATAATTGAATGAAATAATAATAACAAAATAATAAATAATAACTAAAATAATAATAATAAACTAAAATGATAAACAACTAAAATAAAAACTAACTAAAATAATCATAAATAACTAAAATAATAATAAATTACTGAAATAATAATAACAAAAATGATAATAAATAACGAAAATAATAATAAATAAAGAAAATAATAATAAATAACGAAAACAATAAGAAATGACTATGATAATGAATAATGACTCAAATAATAATAGATAAATGATAAATTAAAGATTTAAAAAATGGAAATAAATAACTAAGATAATAATAATAATAAAATAATAATAAATCACTAAAATCATATTAAATAACTAAAATAGTCAGGAATAATTAAATAATGAGAAATAACGAAATAATAAGAAATAACGAAAACAATAATAAATAATTAAATAATAATAAATAAAAATGATGTTAATAAATTGGTGACGATTAATAAGAAGAAGAAAAAAAGAAAGAATATGTTTAATCGGACATGCAACACAAGGACAAGATGGCTTTGGATGTAAATTCAGCCTAACCGCGTGGTGTTTATAACTAATAAACAAACTGGTTTAAAGAAATCTCTACTGAACATCAACGATGGTAATATTGTTTCAATCCCAATATAAATTGCAAGGGCACTTTTGTTCGGCTTAATCTTCTCATGGGGTGCTTTTGCTAACGTTGTGCCCCACCTCTTTTCTAAACAGAAAAGGCAGCCTATCAATTTATTTGGCAAAATATCAAGTGACATTAATACAAAATAAAAAAAGAATATGGTGACACAAATCACAAGCATTCTGATTACTCACAAAGTAGAACTGTTCAAGATAAACACATTTTAATAAACCCACTATTTATAACCAAAACCCAACCACTACATTTTACTGACATTTTATTGGCACAACAACTCCAACTATGAAGGCAGATCCTGTGGTTTCTATTTCATGGGTGTGTCTGGTCTGTCCCACCTTGCACTAGCTGTGCAGCGTGACTGCTTGGCATCCGGTTGACCCCGGCGACCCCTGGGTGACCCGGATGTAGTCCACGGCGACGCGCTTGCTCCAATCTGACTTGAGAGGTAAGCACCCATCAGGCTCGAGCTCATAACTGCTACAGCTCAAAGCTAAGCTGAGCTCCCGCCAAGAGAGCTAGCTACCAACAATAATAATAATAATAATAATAATAATAATACAAATCGAACAAAAGGAACAATCAAGTGTTTTCCCGTCCTGATATGACCTTAGATGTTGCCAGGATGCAAAACTCCCAACCAACCAAGTGTTTTCCACAACAAGCGAAACTGATAATAATGACGGTAATGATATGTACATATCGCTTAGACTGGAAGAACATTGTGCAAGTACCGACAGACTCCTCCTACTAAGCAGTAAGCACACAACTGGAAGTGAAACAATGAAAGACGCCTGGAAGGTATCCAACTGCGTAATTGTGATTCTGGCTGATTCGGTTGGACAGCATCACCACACGAGAAAGTAGGTCAGACAACGAGAAAGTAGGTCACTCATTGTATCCATGGAAACAAGACGCTGAGTTGAGTCGCTCGGCTCCCACCACACAGGAGATGCCATGTACAGTTATTTTGGTGTCACAAGTGGTGAGATGGGCTGTGTGGTGAGGCGCACTTACTCAGACGGGTTCTCTCTCAGATGGTGACAAACAGCTGACTGTCTCCGGTCAATGCTGCTTCACCTACAATCAATGCTATGATACCCTGGACTTCAAGTGAATCACGGCGCCTTTTTTCAGTATGGGTGTTGTGACTCATCATGCATTTATGACTCATCATTGATGCCATGACTCGATATGGATATCACGAATCAGTCTGGCCATCATGACTCATAATTACGGATATTGTGACTACTCATCACGGAGGTCATGATTCATTATGGATGTAGGTGGCGAATTACGGATGTTGTGACACAATATGGATATCGCAGCTCACTACAGATGTTGTGACTCATTACGAATGTCACATCAGGGATGTTGTGACTCATTTTAAAATGTCCCATGTCGTCATGAGTTTCATGATTTATTGTGCGTGTTGTGGTTCAGGAAGGATGTCATGCATCATCCCAGATGCTACGACTTGCCATCAATGTCATGACTCATAATTTGTATCGCGAGTCATCACAACAGAAAGTTGCAACTCATTATGTATGCTGTGACTATGGTTGTCATGACTCATAATTAATGTTACTGATTATGGATGCCATGACTTATCACAGATGTTGCCATTCATCATGGATGTCTTGATTACTCATGGATATGTCGCAACTCATTATGGATGTCATGACTAACCATGGATACCATGACTCATAATTGATGTTGTGACTTATCGCCCATTGATGTAATGCATCATGGATGTCACAACTCATTATGTGTGGTGTGACTCACAGTAGATGTTATGAGATAACATGGTTGCCATGACTCATAATTGGTGACTCAGTCACAGCAGTTGTGAGTCCTCATGGATGTCACAGCTCATGTGCATTGTGACTCATCGTGGTTCAAAACTGTTGAGATGACTCATGGATTCTGGAACATATCCCAGATGTTGACTCATCATAGGTGTCATGACTCATCCATGACTCATCATGGAACCATGACTCATCATTGATGTCATGATGCATCCTCGATATCATGACACATAAAGGTTATCATGACTCGTCATGGCGCTGTGAATTAGAATATACAACACAAGTCATCATGGATGGCATGACTCATTAAAGATGACATGATGAATTACGGATGTCATGACACATACTGGATATCAATACTCATAAGGAATGGCATGACTCCTCATTGAATCATGATTCATCACTGATGACATGATACATCCTGGATGTCATGACTCAATGGATATCATGACTCATCAAACAATGACTAAGTATGGATGACATGACTAATCCTGGAGCCATGACTCATTCTGGAATCATGACTCATCCTGGATTCATGACTCATCCTGGATTCATGACTCATCATGTATGTTGTGACTGACAACGGATGTCCTGAGTCAACATGGATGCATGACTTATCCTGAACATCATGACTCATCACGAAATCATGATTGATCACAGATGTCACTCCTAAACCACCTATGACTACCGACCTACAACAATTTCCCATACGGCTCCCATAATGGCTATTTATTATCAATTATTAGCATTTCATTTATATTCATTTAGTGTTTATTTCTAAGGATGCTGACATACAATGTGTAAATGTTGTGGTCTCTTTTTCTTTCTCTCCGTTTTTTTTGGTAAGAAAGAATTGAATTTGTATTAGTTGCTTCTGATGTCAGGTGTTAGATGAATTGGTCTGGAAATAACTCAAACCCTACATTTACAAGATCGTAACAAACTAATGTATGGTTTTTCCGTTTTTCTTTCTATTTTTCTTTCTTTCCAATGTGGCCACAAAGATCTACGCACACAAACAAATCGCTGATGATTTCGTGACGGTTCCTATTATACCTGTATACCAATATCCATCTGGGATCTCTGGTCTGCTGACAGTGGCTGACAGAACAATATAGTCCCGGATACACGAGTCAGTCGGTGTATCGCCACATCGGTCGCCTGACGAACAGACCTTCAGACCAGTTTCCGAATGTCTGTCGGCACTGTCGGATTGGTCACAGTCAGCCATATGGGGAGGCAGGCATGCTTGCGGGTAAGCAGGCAGGCTGGCAGGCAGGCTGGCAAGCAGACAGCCATACAGGCAAGCAGACAGACATGCAGGCAAGCGGACATCCATGCAAGCAAGCAGGCAGCCATGTAGGCAAGCAGACATCTATGCACGCAAGCAGACAGCCAAGCAGGCAGCTTTGCAGGCAAGCAGACATCTATGAAGGCAAGCAGCTATCCAAATAGGCAAGCAGTCAGCCATGCAGGCAGGCATGCAGGTAAGCAGGAAACCATGCAGGCAAGTAGGTAGCCATGCAGGCAGGCATGCAGTCAAGCAGTCAGCCATGCAGGCAAGCAGGCAGCCAAGCAGGTAGCCAACAGGCAAGCAGTCAGCCATGCAGGCAGCCATACAGTCAGGCAAGCAGGAAACCATGCAGGCAAGCAGGCAGCCATGCAGGCAAGCAGACATGCGCATACCCCGATACGCCTAACTGTGCAGCAACTTCACATACGGAGACGGGAACCTGTGACGTCATTGCGAGTTCTGTGACGTCATCATGACTTCAATTAACAGTTGGCAATATTTCGGTGAAGGAAGTCATCAGTGATTATTGGAACTTGGGATGTGGTGGGTTTTGGGGTTGTTTTTTTTTTGGGGGGGGGGATTTTTGTTGTTGGTATTGTTGTTCTTCTTTTCTAAATTACTGCAAAACTGCAACATATTTACGCTGGTGGGTACCCAACGGCGGTGCAGTGCGGTGCGATGCGGTGCCGTGTGATGCTGTGGGTAGCATTACTATTTGGGTCGTTCTCAGAAATTGTGTACCTCATATTTGGTTTCCACGTTACGTTGTTAATGATTTTGCATTCTTTTTGAGGGGGTATTAAGTCAAATAGTTATTGTTGGCTCTGTGTATTAATTATGTTAGCAATACTACATATATTTAATCTATCCCACAAAATGCATAAGAAATATGCTTATGTGATTTTGTACTAAATATGAACATTTATAGATCGACACCATGCATCTACCCAGATGTTTTTCTTCGGATTCTTTTTTTGTAAGAGACAAGTCTTTTTTTTGTTTAACTGTAATCAATAAAATCTTGTTTGAATTTGTTGTGTGTGTTAAAAATGATGTTATGGATGTCTGTTAAAACGTTGTCATGGATGGATTTTACACGGTTCATTTTAATGGCTTTCTCAATTTGTATAAGATCAAAATCAAAAAGTGTAAAAACTTAATTTTCAACTCTGACATATGCACAACATATAAACCTTCATATGAATATTGATTCCGCTATTATTTGGAATATATTCTGCTATTACATGGAATGTTTTCACTTTTGGCTTCCGTGTCACAAAAGGTGGTACACAACTTCTGAGAACGACAACCCATTTGCCAATCGCATCGCTTGAATCTTGGGAATTTCAATCGCCTGATTTTGCCAGTACCATAACGCACACCCCTTAGTCTAATTAATAAATCAGCATTCCTACCAGTGTGTAAATATGCATACACTGCTGATGTTTATATATATATATATACACACATGAATATATAATGTATCTTTCATTATAGTTTATTGTACAAAGGCTTGGACAGTTTGCTAGGGGCACATACTGCACATGCAGCCTATTTAGTGTATGTGTGGTTCTATTGTTATGTGTGCTGGCAATACCTTCTACCTTCCCACGACTAGTACAAGGTTGCCAACATTGGAAAAGGAAAAACCCGAAGATCTTAAGGGATGTTATATTGAGAGGTCTGCGGGTAGACCCCCACCCCCTCCCCAGACAAATTTTAAAATCTTCGATGCTTTGTGGTGCATTTTGGACACAATAATCCATAAGATTTTTGCCAACATTGGAAAATAAAAAACCAGAAGATTGGCGTAAGGTGATGATGGGGACATAAAATATTGTACACTTTATGGCGAAAACCATAAGGGTTGGCAACCCTGCACGATGCATCCACTACTCAGTGTCGTCCACCCGTTACCCGTGTAACCTCCGCGTTAATAGACAGCGACAGCCCGCCCGGCACCCACACAGAATTCAGTGGTGCCCCACAATTGGATGACCGAGCACCAGGAATTATTCATCCTTCTACTGTCTTATTTGAGAAACAAAACAAACAAATAATAAAGGTTTGGTTCTTACAGAAACACTACCGGTGGCTACTTTTACCATTTGTGTGTTGTGAGTGGGTTTTGGCGTGTATTCAATGAGTGTGTGAGTCAATCAGTTAGTCGGTCGGCAGCTTGTGAGCAGCTCATAATGAGCAGCTCATTATGAGCAGCTACTGGTGAGTATCTCATAATGAGAAGCTACTGGTAAGCATCTCATAATGAGCAATTTCTAAGCTGCTCATAATGAGTCGATTCCAATGAGAAGCTCATAATGAGAAGCTTTTTGTGAGTAAATCATTGTGAGTAGTTCATAGTGAGCGGCTCATAATGAGCAGCTCGTTGTGACCAAATCATGGTGAGCAAATCATAATTAGCAGCTCGCTGTGAGCAGCTCAGAATGAGCCGCTCAATATTAGCAGCTCGTTGTGAGTAGATCATGGTGAACAGTTCATAGAGAGCAGCTCGCTGCGAGTAGATCATTGTGAGCAGTTCAAAATGAGCAGCTCATAATGAGCAGCTCATTGTGACTAAATCATAGTAAGCAGTTCATAATGAGCAGCTCACTAACTGGAGCTCGCCCTGAGGATTATATCCCCATATAAATGTTTATTTAGACCATCACCCACTTCGATTGAATGAGTGTATGAGTGAATGGATGAGAGTGAATGAATGGATGAGTGAGTGAATGAATGGATGAGTGTGTGAGTGAGTGAGTAGGTGAGTGAGTGGACGAGTGCGTAAGTGAGTGAGGTACTAGAAGAGTAGGTGAGTGAGTGACTGACTGAGTGAGTGAATGAATGAATGAATGAATGAATGAATGAATGAATGAATGAATGAATGAATGAATGAATGAATGAGCAGGGTAAGTGTAGTGTAGTGAGGTGAGATGATGTGAGGTGATGTGAGGTGAAGTGTTGTGTTGTATGGTCAGTGCTTGGAGTTCAAATCCCAACAATATCTGAGGTCATATCAGGAATGCAACAAACTTGTACAGTTCACTCTGGGTGGCTTCAGAATGCAACTTATTCTGAGATGCATATGTCAATATATCCCACTCAGTCACATTATCCAAACTAGAGACCTGAGTAAATATATGTCAGCGAGTGTATTTTCACGTCCTAGCAATACATTAATGCCAACACCTACTTCTAATAGGGTGCACTCCTGGTGGCTTTATAGTGCTTCCCTAGTAACATACCATGCTGTCATGACATCCTCAGTGAGGAACATCAATCTGAGACTGGACACGGTGACCGAATCAGTAGAGCTCAGGCCTCACATGCGGGAGAACGGGAGTTCGGTTCCCAGTAGAGTCAACCCAATGATTTATCAAATTGATACTTGTCACTTCTTGGCGTAGCGCTCATTGTTGATGATAGGGCAAGGACTGGTTAACTCAGTGTCAGGATAATGTGACTGAGTGCGATATCTGATCATAGTGCTAGTGACCTGATTTACCAGTGATGAGCAACAATCTGAAGTCACCATGAGTGTACATTGTCACAAGTTGGTACCCGTTCTGATATGACCTTATCATATATAGATGTTGCCAGGATGGAAGATTCCAACAACCAACCAACCAACATGAATCTGACGCCCTGTGAAAGCCAGTGCTTGCCCCATACCAATAATACCAAGGACCAGTCAGGCATGGTGGCAGCAGGAATCAAGTTTTGCTTTGGTTATTTGACTGAGCAGTGTCTTAAGGCCGTGTCACACATCACCGGATTGGGGTTAACGGAAAGAAACCGAACAAAGTCCATTGATATCTGGCAAAGTCCAGTTTGTGTCCGTTGCATATCCGTTGATATCCAGCCCGATCCGTTAGAAGTTTTGAACAAGCACAAAACTTGGAATGGATGCCGCCGGATTGACGTCTACGGTTCTTGTCTGGTTTGAGTTTGTTTCATCCATTGGCTATCCGTTTCATGTCCGTTTCATGTCCATTCTTAGACCCGATATTGCAACACTTTGAAACATTTTAATACATTTTGATACTTATCATGCCCAAACGCCACCGGACTAGACAATTCTGTCCGTTGCTCAATCCGGCATAGTGTGACAGGCACTTAACATTAACCGTTTGATCAAATCACAGCCATGTATTAATTTTCATTTCGACAGAAAAAGAGAATTAATTCGCCATTTCTTTCACGATCAGTTTTCGAACCATGATTAATATTATTTTTATCATAATAATAATTATTATTATTATGGCTTACCAGATTATCTCCCACCATGTGGTTCATTTCCTACGTATTGTCTTTATATCCTTCGATTGTTTTCATGCATTGTCAATGAGAACATTACGCGTCCACTCTCTAATATATCACCTTTATTTGCATTTTAAAATTGCCAGTGGAAAATGACGATTGGTTAAATAAGAAATACAGCTACAGAAACATTTGCAGAAATGCATTAAAAAAAACAGATCAGACTATGCCACTTTAAAGTTGGAGTCTGATGAAGCATCACATTTACAAAAGCAGGCCACTCATCGCTTACATATGCTTTTCTGCTCAAGGGGGAACCTCCCACTGAATGTATTGGGTGTCAGTCCCCACTGACACTGAAACACATTTTACTAAGTTGTGTTGAGTTTTTTGCCCTGCACCAACCATTTTACACTACAGACAGTATGCATGACCTTTTTGCTAAAGTAAAATAAGAAAACATTTGAGCCTTTTTTAGGGCAGCAGGTCTGTACGACCTCATATAGTTTACTAAATAAATTCTATCAATTACAATAAAACCTTTAAAACTTTTATGGGAATTTATTTCCCTTGGCCACAAATATATAATTGTGAGCTTGTAATTTAATGAGTGTGTATTGACACAAAATTGATTGTCTGCTTTTACATGTAAAAGCGATGGTTTGAACAGAAAACAAACATTTCTCGCCGTGAATATGGCCCATGCTGCCGACATGGCATAAAGCAACCACCAATTAATCATTTCAAAAGCAAGACAATTATCTAGATTTGATTGTACATATCTATATTAGATACTGATGCACTTATTAAGCATTTGTTGTCACATCGGAGGGAATGCTGAGTCAATTTAATCAAATATGTTATTGCAGAAGCCTACAGTGACGATTGCCAAAATTAATTTGGCATGTTTGCACTTCAAATATCTCAAAAGGTGGCCATTTAAAATGAAAGTAACTTCAAACTAAAGTCAGGTATATTATAGCAATCAATTTAATTTCTTTATCTCAGAAATATAACTGAAATTCAAAACCATCGAGTCATGCAACTTTAAACTCATGCCTAAAAATCGTCTAAACCCCCCCCCCTTTTTTTCCAATTCAGTTTAGGATTCGTAGTCTAGATTGGTTGCTGGAGTTTTACGTCTTGGAAACATCTAAGGTCATATCAGGATGGGTACCGACTTGTGGCAGTGCACACTCATGGTGACTTTATAGTGCTACCCCACTGGGAGACGAGGCCACCAACACCATAACCTGATATCCTACTCAGTCACATTGAGCCAACCAGTCCTTGCCCTATCCTAATAATGCCGAGCCTGGCAAGGAAGCGACAAGTATCAATTTTTTAAGTCATTGGTTTGGCTCGACCAGGGTCCAAACCCGCGAGTTGGAATCCCATGATCTACCAAAATGGGAGGCGGACGCTCAACTCACTCAGCCATCCTGTCTGGTCTCGTAGCCTAGAACCATCATCCATTTACAGCCTACCGAGTCCCTACCCAGTGTAGCAAATGGCAAGAGCAAATCCGGCAATCCCCTGGTGGCATGCACCTACCCCCCCCCCCTAAACCTCCATCCTCCATCCACCACCACTAGGGGCCAGCACTCACTGCAAGACCAGTGCCGTTCACTGCCATCGAACAAAAATACAGGAAAACCTCTCTAAATCGACCGACCTTGGGACCCACTATAAGTGGTCCATTTAGGGAGATGGTCGGCTTAGGGAGTTACAGTATACAGTAAAACCTCTCTAAATCGACCGACCTTGGGACGACTTTACGTGGTCCATTTAGGGAGGTGGTCGGTTTAGGGAGTTAGAAATATGGTTACAATGGTATCGTTGGGACCCAAATAAAGCGATGAATATAGGGGAGTGGTCGATCTGTGGAGGTGGTCGGTTAGGGAGGTTTTACTGTAGTGAAAATGGTATTGTTGGGACCTAAATAAAGCGATCGATATAGGGGAGTGGTCGAGCTGTGGAGGTGGTCGGTTAGATAGGTTTCACTGTATACATCAACTCAGAGGACAGGAAAGAGGGAGTCCTGAAAAGATGTGCAGAGGTGTGTAGAGAGCTTTGTTTATTGGAGTTTTATGTCCTAGCAACATATATGGTCATATCAGGAGGGGTACCGGCTTGTTTTGTTGCTTTGTTTTGTTTGTTGTCGCTTTACTTCCTAGCAACATCGAAGGCCATATTAAGACGGGGACTGACTTGTTTTGTTGCTTTGTTTTGTCTATTGTCATTTAACATCCTAGCAACATCTAAGGTCACATCAGTATGGGTACCGACTTGTGACGGTGCGCACTCACGCCGACATTATAGTGCTGCCCCATTGGGAGTCCAGGCTGCCAGCACCATGACCCAAATTCCCACTCAGTCGCATTATTATTGCCATTTAAGATCCTAGCAACATCTAAGGTCACATCAGTATGGGTACTGACTTGTGACGGTGCACACTCATGCAGACAATACTGAGCCAACCAGTGATTGCCCTGTCCTAGTGATGCCAAGCGCCAGGCTAGGCAGCGACAAGTATCAATTTAGTAAGTGATTGGTTTGACTCGGCTGGGATTCGACCTCCTGACTTTGCGCACGGGAAGCCTGCGCTCTATCGATTGGGTCACCACATCCAGTGTGGAGAGGGGATACAGAGGTTGAGGGAGGGGGATGTGAGAAGGACAGGGTGAAAGGTGGGGGGGGGGGGGGGGGTTTGGTTAGTGGTTCCTTTAAGCCATGTCGGAAGCAGTGGCTATATTCACGGCTAGAAGGATTCAACTTTTATTCTGCTTTTGTATTATTCTATAGCTTTTAAGGCCCAGTCACACTACAGTTTGCGACCACTGATGACAACTTTGCGAACAAAAGGCCAACTAGTCGCTGACCGATCGCAAGTGCTGAAAGTGGTCGGCGACCTCCGTGTGAGGTTTTTGGTGCAGCATCTGCAACCTGCTTGGAACCAAAATGGTCGCCTGGAGGTCGCCGAGTGGTCGGTGACCGATTGCTGACCATCGGTTTTCCCGCCTTTTTTGTTGTTGCTTTGGTCGCAAGAATGTTGCAGGCTTTTGGTTGCAAAGTGGTCGCCAGCCATTTTGTGACTGAGGCCTTATACGTAATGTAACTTTTACACATAATGCAAAAGCCTACAATCAATTAGTTGTAAACTAACACTTCTGATGGATGTAAAGACTCACAATGACAACAATTGTGGCAAAGGGAAACAAAATCATAAACTCAATGGTATTATTTCCTTCTTTATTTAATTACATATATTTATTCAAATTAGTTTAATAAGCTATATGAGGTGGTACAGTCCTGTTCTTCTCAAGAAGGCTCAAATGTGTTGCTATGCATTGGTAAAAAAGAATCATGCATGTTGCTTGCACTGTAAAATTGTTAGCAGGAGGCCATAAAATTAACATACCGTATATGTCCCAATAGACAAGCACTGCGCGAGTGCAGACACATGGGTGCGTGTCTATTCAAAGTTAAAGAATTTCATGGATTTGTTTTTGTTGTGCCTCCGAAATAAAGTGTGATTGTCTTATTTTATGTGCATTCTGACTGAATATGATCGTAAATTTCTATTTGTTTTTGTTGTGCCTCTGAAATAAAGTGGTATTGTCTTATTTTATGTGCATTCAGTCTGAATATGATCGTACATTTGTGCGCGCTTTCAATCTTGAAATGGGGGGTGTGTGCTTCTATTGGGTAGCGTGCTTCTATTGGGACATACACGAGAGTTTAATAAAAAAAAATGTGTTCAAATGTCAGTAAGCACTGACACCCAATATATTCAGGAGGAGATTCTTTAGCTGGAAACAGTGTGTAAGCCACAAGTGGCCAATGTGACAGCGGCTAAGGACCACTTGGTCCCGCCGACCCCCCCCCCCCCCCCCCCATAAGTTTGCGGTGGTCTTTCCACAAATCGGATGATTTCATGCAATTTGTTATTGGCGTGTTCATCCCACTCGTGCTGCCATATGAATTTGATATGAGTCGAAATAAGTAGTCTCAGATCAGAGTGGGATATGAGATGGTGGTGCAATGTCACAATTCGAGGCCTTTTTCGCAGCCCGATCAGCATGTTCATTTTCCTAACTAATCATTTTTTGTTTCAAAAGAAAGATAAAAAAAAGAGGATGTGACAGTGCGCACTCATGGCGACTTTATAGTGCTGCCACACTGGGAGACTGGGCTGCCAGCACCATGATCTAATTTCAAACTCAGTCAGATTATCCTTACACAGAGCCAACAAGACATTGCCCTATCCTAGTATTGCCGAGCGCCAGGCTAGGTAGCGACAAGTATCAATTTTGTATGTTATTGGTTTGACTTGTCCGGGTTTCGATTACCTGACCTTCCACACGGGAAGCCTGCGCTCTCAGCGATTAGGCCACCGCGTCTTGTGTTCACTTGGAACCAGCATGAGGTGAGTACTGGCATGGTATTGCGGCTCACCAGACACAGCAGAGAACTCGGTCAGCTTAGAGTTGGCAGGATCGCTTAATGGCGGGTGTTAACCAAGCAACTGCAGCTGACACTGACAGGACTCCAACCAAAATGAACCAATCACATTCGGTTGATCATTTTAATCTATTTTACTTTAAATTCAGTTAACTTTTTACTTGAGGGGGTTAGCTTTGGAAATATCTGAAGTTAAAATTGTCTGGAATGAGGAGGGGGCGCTCATTCAGAGTCATTGCTGGACACGGCGGGCAACAACCCCCCCCCCCCCCAACCTAGGGGGGCTTCCTCCCCTAACCTCGAGGGGCTTCCCCCCCCCCCCCTTCTACGAGTCAAACCAATGACTTGAAAATTGGTGCTTGTCACTTCCTAGCCAGGCACTCGGCATTATTAGGACAGGGCAAGGACTGGTGTGCTCAGTGTCAGGATAATGTGACTGAGTGGGATACCAGGTCATGGTGGCGGCGGCCTGGTTTCCCAGTGAGACAGCACTATAAAGTTGCCATGAGTGCGCACTGTCACAAGTCGGTACCCATCCTGATATGACCTTAGATGTTGCTAGGACGTAAAACAACAACAAACAAACAAACAAACAATGTACTAGCCAATCGCTATCCCCTGCAGGGGACTCTCCTACATCACCCATTCAGCCAATCACAGAATACCGCTACCCTGGCGCCTCCAGACCGCTCCAAAGTTGGTCAGTCGTCTTCAACCTCTCGCACTGAGCACTTCCCAGTTCCAATTTTACCCACCCACCCACACCTGTAATTTATTGGCCCAAAGCCAATCAACAACAAAACTAAACAATCAAGCATTTACACATGAATCAAATTCAATATCACTACTTTACCGTAATGAGCAACTGACACCCACGCAATTGATAAAATCACATTTCATGACTATTATTAATTGATATAGGTTAAGACTTATACCTATAACTTAATTCATAATTAATGCTTAATTAATGTTTAATGTTTAATTAATGATTATATTGTACATATGTATTTACTCTTACTACTCAATGTTACCTCGCTCATACGTCTCATACACCCTCATAGCATTTCATTCCCCCCCCCCCCCTCGAATCAGGACCTTCAATCGGTCGCTTCTTGCCCGACAATACAGCAACTCCATGTACATGCCGCCAGGTGGGTGGCGCCTGAATAAAAAGGTCTTGATTAGCCCGTATTAGCCGCTTCGTCAGCTGTGTCCATGAGCAATGAAATTAAATTTAAGCTTTAAAAGTAAATTTTGGTGAAACACACTACATGATAGGTCTGTAGGACTTTGACAATGACAGCATCTGCTACATTGACTTAGTTGATATTCCTTCGAAGTTCTATGCAGCAATAAAAGTTTAATGAATGCAACAGTTTCTAATTGTGGATAGATTTATACCATATCAAATCTGGGTAATCAATGAATGGCTTAAAAGCACCACTACATGGTAGAACTAGGTAAGCGCCATGGATGCTTAATATTGTATATCATCCGAAGAAAGGATGATTGTTTGTTTGTTTGTTGTTGTTTTAAGTCCTACCAACATCTAAGGTCATATCAGTACGAGTACCGACTTGTGACAGTGCACACTCATGGCAACTTTATAGTGCTGTCCCACTGGGAAACCAGGCTGCCGGCACCATGACCTGGTATCATATTCAGTCACATTATCCTGACACTGAGCACACTAGTCCTTGCCATGCCCTAATAATGCCGAGCGCCTGGCTAGGAAACGACAAGTATCAATTTTATAGTCATTGGTTTGACTAGACCAGGGTACGAACCCACGACCCCGTGAGCTACCAGCACGGGAGATGGACGCTCTAACTCATTCGGCCATCCCGTCTCGTCTGAGAAAGGATGAAATTGTCTAAACAAAAACACTTGCTCTAGATCATACATATCCAAATTAGATAGTGCTGCATTCATTAAATTTGCATTGCTGGATAGAACTTAGAAGGACTATTAAGTTAGGGTAACAGAACTTGTATTTAATCCGAAGAAAAGATCAAATTTTCTAAACCAAAACACTTGCTTATGGCCCTGTCACACTATGACGTATTGCATCAGCATATATGCCCAGTGGCTGCAATGGTCGCAACATGCCGAGATTCATCGAACTTTTCGGTGCGGGAGATAAAGTTGGACGTATGCAGAACGTATGTGAACGTATGCGCAATGTATGGCTAACGTATGACAGTGTATTAGAGTGTATCATAGAAAGTATGGCCAAACGTTTGAATAACGTGCATCCCGCGTTCTCAGGTTCTCGTGGAGTTGGGTTGGATAGAACTTAGAAGGACTATTAAGTGAGTGTAACAGAACTTGTATTTAATCCAAAGAAAAGATCAAATTTTCTAAACCAAAACACTTGCTTATGGCCCTGTCACACTATGACGTATTGCATCAGCATATATGCCCAGTGGCTGAAATGGTCGCAACATGCCGAGATTCATCGAACTTTTCGGTGCGGGAGATAAAGTTGGACGTATGCAGAACGTATGTGAACGTATGCGCAATGTATGGCTAACGTATGACATGTATTAGAGTTATCATAGAAAGTATGCCAAACGTTTGAATAACGTGCATCCCGCGTTCCAGGTTCTCGTGAGTTGGTTGGATAAACTTAGAAGGACTATTAAGTGAGTGTAACAGAACTTGTATTTAATCCAAAGAAAAGATCAAATTTTCTAAACCAAAACACTTGCTTATGGCCCTGTCACACTATGACGTATTGCATCAGCATATATGCCCAGTGGCTGCAATGGTCGCAACATGCCGAGATTCATCGAACTTTTCGGTGCGGGAGATAAAGTTGGACGTATGCAGAACGTATGTGAACGTATGCGCAATGTATGGCTAACGTATGACAGTGTATTAGAGTGTATCATAGAAAGTATGGCCAAACGTTTGAATAACGTGCATCCCGCGTTCTCAGGTTCTCGTGGAGTTGGGTTGGATAGAACTTAGAAGGACTATTAAGTGAGTGTAACAGAACTTGTATTTAATCCAAAGAAAAGATCAAATTTTCTAAACAAAAACACATGCCTAGATCATACATATCCTAATTGAATAATGGTGCATTCATCATACTTTTATTGCTGCATAGAAGGAATCAACTGGAGCTGACAAGACAGCTGTGACAGGCATGAAATTAAAAACAATCAATTAATCAATCGTGTGAGGGATCCCCCTTTTATCAAAATAAATATGGCTTAATCATGCTTACATAAATACAATTTTTACAATAGACCAGTTCGTAATTCCAGCGACACGGTGCATTGTGGGAATTTTAAAAGCAAAACAAACCTGCACAAAGCACATGTAAACATGGGGGGTTTGTGATGTCCAGGGCGGGATATGTGATTTCCTAGGAAATCGCAACCCCCACATGCCCATATATGGTATGGGGCTTTACGATTTAATAGGAAATCACAAGTGGGGGTTTGCGATTTACAGGGTTTGTGATTTCCTGCTACACCGGTCTTAATTTTTTTTTAAATGTCTTGCTTCGCCCCTGTGATCACGTGACCATTTAACTGTGACAGCCGGTGTCACGTGACAGAGTAACACAGTGTCCCTCTAATGCGAGACCCTCTCATTTACCCATGTGTCACGCGAGTGCCTTTTCCATCGCCGAGGCAATACAGCTTAATGAGTGGCCCACGGATGCCAACCTATAGAGTTTTATATATATATATAGTTTTTTGCAGCAGGATGATCAATATGGCGAGAGAGATACGTGACAAGAACTGCCGGTGGCGGCGCCACCGTAAGCCAGTATGCCGCAGTTAATCAACATTCGTCTGTAATTGGACCTTAAATATAATATAAGAAGAATGGTAATAGTAATAGGAAAACCTCATACCGATGATTTATACCCGTATATTTATATACTAACTATATATATATATATATATGATATATATAGTAAAACCTCTCTAACCGACCACCTCCACAAATTGACCACTCCCCTATATCGATCACTTTATTTGGGTCCCAAACGATCGCCCATACAATAACATTGTAATAATAATAAATAAACTCCCTAAACCTCCCACCTCCCTAAATCAACCACATAAAGTCGGTCACAAGGTCGGTCGATTTAGATATATATATAGATAGATACTTAAGACAGTAAAACCTCTCTAACCGATAACCTCCACAGATCGTCCACTCCCTTATATGACCGCTTTATTTGGGTCCCAAACAATCGTCCATACAATACCATTGTAACAATAAATAAACTCCATAAACCAACCACCTCCCTAAATGGACCAGCTAAAGCAAATCCGATGGTCGTTCGATTTAGAGAGGTTTTTCTGTATGTATGTATGTATGTATGATGTATTAAATAATTAAAATATTATTATATTAATATATATATATATATATATATATAATATATATTATACACCTACCCGGCCTCGTTCTGGGGTGAACATATGGACTGTTGACGGCCCCAATTCACTAATACGCCGCTGTATATATATACTGCTTGTTGGTTAATTGTTTCGTACAACCGCTATACACACGCAGGACGATTTTCCAAGGGTGGTGAATCGGCCATTGAAGGAGCATAGCGAAGAATATCGGAGAATAGCGGAATATAGCGGAGGATAACAGAGTATGGAGGAGAATAGAGGAGCATAGAGGAGCATAGCGGAGGATAGCAGAACATAGCAGAGTATGGAGGAGAATAGAGGAGCATAGAGGAGTATAGAGGACTATTGCGGAGCATAGCGGACAATAGTGGAGAATAGCAGACTATAGCGGAGAATAGCGGACTATAGCGGAGGATACCAGAACATAGCAGCGTATGGAGGAGAATAGAGGAGCATAGAGGAGTCTAGCGGAGAATAGCGGAGCATAGTGGAGAATAGCGGAGGATAGCAGAACATAGCAGCATATGGAGGAGAACAGAGGAGCATAGAGGAGTACAGCAGTTCATAGCGGGGAACAGTGGAGCATAGCGGAGAATAGCGAATAATAGAAGAGCATAGCAGAGTATAGCAGGACATAGCCGAGTATAGAGGAGAAAAAATGGAGCATAGCATGTAGCTGAGAATAGCGGAGTAGAGCTGAGCATAGTTGAGCATAGCGGAAAATAGCGGAGTAGAGTATAGCGGAGTATAGCGGATTATAGCAGAGTGTAGCGCAGTATAGCGGACTATATCAGAGTATAGCGGAGCATAGCGGACTATAGCGGAGTAGAGTAGAGTATAGTGGAGAATAGCGGACTATAGCAGAGTAGAATAGCGGAGTATAACAGAGCAGAGTATAGCTGAGAATAGCGGAGTATAGCGGAGTAGAGTAGAGTGTAGCGGAGTATAGTGGACTATAGCAGAATAGAGTAGAGTATAGCGGAGCATAGCGGAGCATAGCGGAGTAGAGTATAGTGGAGAATAGTGGACTATAGCAGAGTAGAGCGGAGAATAGCGGAATATAAAGGACTATAGCAGAGTAGAGTAGAGTGTAGCAGAGTATAGCAGACAATAGCAGAGCAGAGTATAGCGGAGAATAGGGGACTATAGCAGAGTAGAGCGGAGAATAGCGGAGTATAGCGGACTATAGCAAAGTAGAGTAGAGTATAGCGGAATATAGCGGACATTAGTAGAGTAGAGTATAGCGGGTAATGGCGGAGTATAGCGGAGTATAGTTGACTATAGCAGAGTAGAGCGGAGAATAGCGGAGTATATCAGACTATAGCAGAGTAGAGCAGAGAATAGCGGAGTATAGCAGAGTAGAGTAGAGCATAGCGGAGTATAGCAGAGTATAGCAGACTATAGCAGAGTAGAGTATAGCGGAGAATAGCGGAGTATAGCGGAGTATAGCAGACTATAGCAGAGTAGAGCGGAGAATAGCGGAGTATAGCGGACTATAGCAGAGTAGAGTAGAGAATAGCGGAATATAGCGGACATTAGTAGAATAGAGTAGAGTATAGCGGGGAATGGCGGAGTATAGCGGAGTATAGCTGACTATAGCAGAGTAGAGCGGAGAATAGCGGCGTATATCAGACTATAGCAGAGTAGAGCAGAGAATAGCGGAGTATAGCAGAGTAGAGTAGAGCATAGCGGAGTATAGCGGAGTATAGCAGACTATAGCAGAGTAGAGTATAGCGGAAAATAGCGGAGTATAGCGGAGAATAGCGGAGTATAGCGGAGTATAGCAGACTATAGCAGAGTAGAGCGGAGAATAGCGACGGATAGCGGAGAATAGCGATGCATAGCGGAGAATAGCGATGCATAGCGGAGAATAGCGATGCATAGCGAAGAATAGCAACATATAGTGGAGAATAGCGACACATATCGCAGAATAGCAACAGATAGCGGAGAATAGCGATGCATGGCAGAGAATCACGACACATGGCATAGAATAGCGACACATAGCGGAGAATAGTGACGCATAGCGGAGAATAGCGACGCATGGCACAGAATAGCGACACATAGCGGAGAATAGCGATGCATAGCAGAGAATAGTGATGCATGGCGCAGAATAGTGACACACAGTGGAGAATAGCAACGCATAGCGGAGAATAGCAATGGATAGCGGAGAATAGCGATACATAGCGGAGAATAGCGACGGATAGCGGAGAATAGCGATGCATAGCGGAGAATAGCGATGCATAGCGGAGAATAGCGATGCACAGCAGAAAATACTGATGGATAGCGGAGAATAGCGACGCATAGCGAAGAATAGCGGAGAATAGCGAAGCGTAGTGGAGAATAGCGACACATAGCGGAGAATAGCGACGGATAGCGATGCATAGCGGAGAATAGCGAAGCACAGCGGTGAGTAGCGACGCATAGCAAAGAATAGCAATGGATAGCGGAGAATAGCGACGCATAGCGGAGAATAGCGACACATAGCGGAGAATAGCGACACATAGCGGAGAATAGTGACACATAGTGGAGAATAGTGACGGATAGCAGCGAATAGCGACAGATAGTGGAGAATAGCAATGCATACCGGAGAATAGCGACACATAGCGGAGAATAGCGACACATAGCGGAGAATAGCGACACATAGCGGAGAATAGTGACAGATAGTGCAGAATAGCAATGCATAGCAGAAAATAGCGATGCATAGCGGACAATAGCGATGCATGGTGGAGAAAAGCGACACATAGGGGAGAATAGCGATGCATAGCAGAGAATAGCGAAACATAGTCGAGAATATCGACGGATAGTCGAGAATAGCGAAGCATAATCAGAGAGTGTGTATATAGATGAGAGGGACAACTATCATACTAGACCGTGTAACAGCTGCCGACTGTGGCGCTCCAAGTGGTGGTTGTTGAATAGTATATGACACAGCTGTCAAACTGACGTTTTGCCCTGTGCGTACCGGCAAACTCAATGAATTGTCAATGGCCGTGAGCAATCTTTGTACAGAAAAAGTGAAATATCTCTAAAACCACACCACATAGAAACAAACTGACTGGAATACATATAGAAAACGTATTCAATGAATAGATTATATTAAATTGATTAGGTTAGTCTTCTGCATTTCTATTCATTTTGAATAAAACTAATGTTTTGCACTGCACGTACCGTCAAACTCAAAGCTTGTTTAACAATAAACGCCAGGAGCGCCACTGTAGCCTGTGTTACCTATTTTCGGGGGAGTTGTCCCTCTCATCTATATACACGCTCTCTGGCATAGTGGAGAATAGTGATGCATAGCGGAGAATAGTGATGTGGAGAATAGCGACGCATAGCGACGCATAGCGGAGAATAGTGATGGATAGCGGAGAATAACGATGCATAGCGGAGAATAGCGATGCATGGCAGAGAATAGCAACCCATAGCAGAGAATAGCGATGGATATCGGAGAATAGTGACGCATAGTGGAGAATAGTGACCCACAGCAGAGAATAGCGATGGATAGCGGAGAATAGCGATGCATAACGGAGAATACTGACGCGTAGCGGAGAATAGCAACGGATAGCGGAGAATAGTGACGCATAGCAGAGAATAGCGACGCATAGTGGAGAGTAGCGACGCATAGCAGAGAATAGCGACGCATAGCGGAGAATATCGACTAATAGCGGAGAATAGCAATGGATAGCGGAGAATAGTGATGCATTGCAGAGAATAGCGACACATAGCGGAGAATAGTGACGGATAGCGGAGAATAGCGACGCACAGCAGAGAATAGCGACGGATAGCGGAGAGTTGTGACTTATGCCAGTGCTTCAGCAGAAACAAATGTGCTATTCTGAAGAATTAAATATCTATACACACAAATCACTAAGAATAACGACAAATAGTGGAATATACCGAAACATAGCGCAGCATAGCCGAGTATGGCTTGCTGGTTGGTTTTTTGAGTTTTACATCCTGGAAACATCTATGGTCATACCAGGACGGGTAACGACTTGTGACAGTGACCACTCATGGTGACATTGTAGTGCTGCCCCACTAGGAGACCAATCCATCAACTCCATGACCTGATATCCCACTCAGTCATATTATCCTGACACTACGCTAACTAGTCATTGCCCTATCCTAATAATTTTTGTGTGGTTATTTTGTGACGGGGGGGGTTATGTTTTTTTTTTTACTGTATACTTGGCAGCTCCAATTGACCTTGAAAAGAAAGCATGTACAATGTGTAGTGTTTAGCAGTAGTGACTATTGCGCGGTAATTCGTGTACAACCAACAGGGTACCAGTTAATGCTTACTGTCACGAACATTGTGTCAACCACGCAACCACCACCCCACAGTGCCCCCCCCCCCCACCCCACCCCGACCTCTCCCTGTACAGGGTTACATACACGTGAAGGACGTAAAAATTCAAGGGTTTTCCCTAGATAATGCGCCTGTCACACCTTGCCGGAATGAGTACCGGAGACAACCGGACAAAGAATTGTCTAGTCCGGTGCTCTCCGGTACACAAAATGTATTGAAATGGAGCAGAATTGGGTCAATTGGCGCCGGGCGACCAGACAAGTACCGTACATGTACCGTACATGTACCGGACGAGTACCGGACGAGAACCGGTCAAGAACCGGACACGTAACGGATGCGTACCGGACATGTACCAGACAAAACGGACACCAACGGATGGGTACTGGACATATACGGATGGGTACCGGACATGTACCGGACACCAACTGGACACGTCAGTCCGGCGGTGTCCGGTAGGAGTTTTGTGCATGTTCAAAACTTGTACCGGACACCGCCGGACAGCGACGGATGGGTACTGGACATGTACCGGACATCGCCATACAGTACCGGACAGTGTCCGGTTCTCGTCCGGCTCCCCAGTCCGGCAAGGTGTGAGTGGGCCTTAAAGGATTCACCCTGTACTCACAGTACACGGGTGAATACCAGACTTATATAAAAGCTTCGAAAAAGCAGGTAAATGCAATGAGAGCCTAATTTAACAATGTACGAAGCAACAATTATTCTTTTTATATCTCTTCATATTTCCCCGCTACCTATGAGTTGAAAAATATAATAAAACATATAGTTTAATAGAATTTAAAGGTGAAATCGATGCGTTCTATGGCCGCCATCTTGTCTTTTTGCATTCTCTCCCATTTCACCAACTCTGTGCTGATAATAAGTACGCATTTGATACTGGAGACAGGCATTCTACTTCCTGTTCCATACTAAAGCTATTTTCGCCTGTATTTACACTACGTTGTCATTCACCCGTGTACTACAAGTGCAGGGTGAATCTTTTATCTAGGGTTTTACAAGGTCAACTATACACCAAAATTCCAACACCTTACCGAGCTAAAAGTGACAGTTTCCTTTCCAATATGGCGACGATATCAATTGGATCTCTTGGGTGTGTGATTCTCGCATCGCAAGATATAAAATGCATGAATACAGAAACAGAAGGTAGAGTGTCCACCTGCGAATGCGTGGGTCATCCGATCGAATCCTGCTCAGTGCACCCATTTGTAGTCTGGGTTATTTTACGTTCCAACCAGTGGTCCACAACTGGTTCATCAAAGGCTGTGGTATGTGCTGTCCTGTCTGTGGGAAAGTGCATATAAAAGAGCCTTTGCTGCTTATGTGGCGGCAGTGGGTTTCCTCCAAAGAAATATGTCAGAATAACCATATGTTTGACGTCCAATAGCCGATGATAAAAATCAATATGCTCTAGAGGTTTCCTTAAATAAAACAAACTTTTGACTACACTCACACGGGGTGAACTTTAAGGTTTGCGCTGGCCTCCTATCCTATGGTCTATCGGATCACGGTCCGAGGCTCGTCCAGCCCCTGATCCGGGTATGTGTGACTGTGGCTTTACATACACAGGGTAGGCTCAACACTGTACAATGCTTGACATATACAGCATCCTGGTCATGGCACCAGTGTCACGGAAGGTATTGCAACCAACGGGAACATGACGCTAGATAGAGTGGGGCTCAAACACACATGCCCGTCATTCCGGACCGAGAGTCCTAACCATTAGGTTATATAGGCTCCCTGATGCAATCCTCCGTCCTGATATGACATTAGATGTTGCTAGGACGTAAAACAACAAACGAACAAAACAATGGTGCAATCCACCTACCCACGTCTACCTGTGTATGTGGTACACAGCACTTGCTCTTAAACCTTGAATTGCCGGTCCTACTTACACCCCGTCCTGATATGACCATAGATGATGCTAGGCCGTAAAACTCCAACAAACACACCAACTTACACAAGAACGCGCCGATCGTGAACCGGACGCAATCGCTTCAACACATATGGTCGAGTCAAACCAATGACTTAAAAATGTATACGTATTTCTTCCTAGCCAGGTGCTCGGCATTATTAGGATAGGGCAAGGACTGGTTGGCACGGGGTCAGGATAATGTGACTGAGTGGGATATCAAGACATGGTGATGGTGGCCTGGTCTCCGAGTGGGGAAACACTATACAGTTACAATGAGTGTGCACTGTCACAAGTCGGGACCCGTCTTGATATGACCTTAGATGTTGCTAGGATGTAAAGCTCCAACAACCAACGACACATATCGCTACACAGCAGCATAGGGCCAGTAAATATTCCCACGTTCAATATACTACTTCCAACCCCTCATGTTCCCCTTGGTAAATAACTATCGCAAAGGTTTTGCGCTAAGCTAATTATTTTTGTACTGAGTAATATATACCAATGACCAACAACCATGACTAGAGTCACCTATAAGACATATATGTATAGATGCAGACACACATACCAATGACCAACAACCATGACTAGAGTCACCTATAAGACATATGTATACATGCAGACACACATACCAATGACCAACAACCATGACTAGAGTCACCTATAAGACATATATGTATACATGAAGACACACATACCAATGACCAACAACCAGAACCAGATTCACCTATCAGACATACATATATACACACACGTACACACCAATGACCAACAACCATGACTAGAGTCACCTATAAGACATATATGTATACATGCAAACACACACATACCAATGACCAACAACCATGACCAGAGTCACCTATCAGACATATATGTACACACACATACCAATGACCAAGAACCATGACTAGAGTCACCTATCAGACATAGATGTATACATACGCATATACCAATGACCAAGAACCATGACTAGAGTCACCTATAAGACATATTTATACATGCACACACATACCAATGACCAACAACCATGACTAGAGTCACCTATCAGACATAGATGTATACATATGCATATACCAATGACCAAGAACCATGACTAGAGTCACCTATACGACATATATGTATACATGCACACACATACCAATGACCAACAACCATGACTAGAGTCACCTATAAGACATAGATGTATACATGCACACACATACATACCAACCATACATACCAATGACCAACAACCATGACTAGTCACCTATAATACATACATGTATAGATGCACACACATACATACCAATGACCAACAACCACAACCAGATTCACCTATCAGACATACATATATACACACACACATACCAATAACCATCAACCATAACCAGATTCACCTATCAGACATACATGTATACACACATGCACACACAAATGACCAACAACCACAACCAGATTCACCTATCAGACATACATGTATACACACACGCACATACCAATGACCAACAACCCCGACCAGATTCACCTATCAGACATACATGTATACACACATGCACCCACCAATGACCAACAACCACGACCAGATTCACCTATCAGACATACATGTATACACACACAAACATACTAATGACCAACAACCACGACCAGATTCACCTATCAGACATACATGTATACACACACAAACATACTAATGACCAACAACCACGACCAGATTCACCTATCAGACATACATGTATACACACACATACCAATGACCAAAAACCACAACCAGATTCACCTATCAGACATACATGTATACACACACGCACATACCAATGACCAACAACCACAACCAGATTCACCTATCAGACATACATGTATACACACACGCACATACCAATGACCAACAACCACAACCAGATTCACCTATCAGACATACATGTATACACACATGCACCCACCAATGACCAACAACCACGACCAGATTCACCTATCAGACATACATGTATACACACACAAACATACTAATGACCAACAACCACGACCAGATTCACCTATCAGACATACATGTATACACACACAAACATACTAATGACCAACAACCATGACCAGATTCACCTATCAGACATACATGTATACACACACATACCAATGACCAAAAACCACAACCAGATTCACCTATCAGACATACATGTATACACACACGCACATACCAATGACCAACAACCACAACCAGATTCACCTATCAGACATACATATATACACACACGCACATACCAATGACCAACATCCATGACCAGATTCACCTATCAGACATACATGTATACACACACACATAGTAATGACCAACAACCACAACCAGATTCACCTATCAGACATACATATATACACACACGCACATACTAACGACCAACAACCACGACCAGATTCAGCTATCAGACATACATGTATACACACACATACCAATGACCAACAACCACAACCAGATTCACCTATCAGGCATACATGTATAAACACACGCCCATACCAATGACCAACAACCATGACCAGATTCACCTATCAGAGATACATATATACACACACACTCATACCAATGACCAACAACCACGACCAGATTCACCTATCAGAGATACATGTATACACACACACTTACCAATGACCAACAACCATGACCAGATTCACCTATTAGACATACCTGTATACACACGCGCACACACCAACGACCAACAACCACGAGCAGAGTCACCTATCAGCACACTGAACATTCATCGCAGTTTCATTACAGAACATCCTACATAACGCAGCCTCCCAAACACAGGCACCAGGCGATCCATCCACATCCTGTCTACACAAAGCCTTCCCTCCCCCCCCCCAGAACCCGCTATCGGCCTGCTGCCAGGTGTAGCAGGAAATCGCAAACCCTGTAAATCGCAAACTCCCACTTGTGATTTCCTAGGAAATCACAAACCCCCATGCAATATATGGGCATGGGGGGTTCGCGATTTCCTAGGAAATCACAAATCCCCCCTGGAAATTGCAACCCCCCATGTTTGGCTGGTGTTTTGTTGTTGTTTTACGCCCTAGCAATATCTAAGGTCATATCAGGACGGGTACCGACTTGTGACAGTGCGCACTAATGGTGACCTTATAGTGCTTCCCCACTGGAAGCCCAGGCCACCAGCACCATGACCTGATATCCCACTCAGTCACATTATCCTGACACTGAGCCAACCAGTCCTTGTCCTATCCTAATAATGCTGAGCACCAGGCTAGGAAGCGACAAGTATACATTTTAAAGTCATTGGTTTGACTTGACCAGGTTTCAAACCCACGACCCCACGATCTACCAACACGGGAGACGGACGCTTGAACTCATTCGGCCATCGCATCTGGTCCCCATGTTTGGCAGTCTTTGTCCTAATGAAAACATCTTTGAAATAGTCCAGTTCGTAATTCCAACCGCACACGGGCTGAAAACAGTAGCCTGGTCCCCTGGCCTTTATTCACAGATGTCACCACTGTGGCCATTTTAAAGGCAAGGTAAAGATGTGCAGCAATATCCTGGTATTATCACTCAGTTTCAGGATCGGCAATGTAAACAATATTCTTAGAAAATTGCCTTTTTAATTCCAACTTCAGTCACTGCATACAGTAAATAGAACCATTTTAATATTCCAAATTCTTATTGTGCATGCACCAAATATCTCAATAGACCATTATTTACTTGGGGCATGGGGGGTTTGCGATTTCCACGGGGGGTTTGTGATTTCCTAGGAAATCGCAAACCCCCGGGTGTGCGATTTCTAAGGATTTGCGATTTCCTGCTACACCGGTTCAAAATTCCAAACATGAGCGGTGCGCTCGCCTAACAGATCTATAATGGTCGCCAAAGTGGCGCCGGATCGAACAGACTGAGGCGACCCCTATCGTCAGGATCAGGCACTGAGCTCGGCTCGAGGTAAGTCCGGGGCTTAGGGAAATCTCGCCGGGATCGACCCTAGGGGATCCCCGCTAAACTACTCGCTACCCCCCTCCTCCCCTGCCGGTCCTCCCCGGGCACCCCTTCCACCCTAACATCCTCCTCTAACCCCTGCTCCCGTGGCACACACCTACATACACACACATACATACACTGCATAGTTCATTACAGAGGTTGGCAACATGCTTAGTTAATGATGTCATCTATAGCCCCATAAAGCAGGGCTAGGAGGCTTTGGAATACTCCCTTTTTTTAAATATACAGTAAAACCTCTCTAAATCTACCGACCATGGGACTGACTTTAAATAGTCCATTTCGGGAGGTGGTCAGATTAGGGTTTAAAAAGAAAAAATAATTATGGTGGTATTGTAGTGGTCTGCACTGACCTCTCAGGCAAGTAACCACATAGACAGGTAGGCGTGGGGAGTGTGTTGATATCAGGGAGCCTAGGTGGGTTAGCACACTGGCCCGGAATGCAAAGAGATGTGGGTTCGAGTCCCGCTCTAGGCACAGTATTTCACATTTTCATCACCCCCATGACACTGGTTGCCGTGATCAGGATCCTGTACAAGCTTTGCGCTGTATGGTTGTTGAACCTACCCTGTGTATGTATGTGTTAGTGCATTGCCTGTATGTATGTAATTGTAAGCATTACAAGACTTACAATTCCAGGGGGACGAGTGTAGTGGTCTGCACTGACCTCTCAGGCAAGTAACCACATAGACAGGTAGGCGTGGGGAGTGTGTTGATATCAGGGAGCCTAGGTGGTGTAATGGTTAGCACACTGGCCCGGAATGCAAAGAGATGTGGGTTCGAGTCCCGCTCTAGGCACAGTATTTCCCATTTTCATCACCCCCACGACAGTATTGTATAGGGGATTGTTTCGGACCCACATAAAGCGATCGATATAGGGGAGTGGTCGATCTGTGGAGTGGTCGGTTAGAGAGGTTATATATATATATATATATATATATATATATATATATATATATATATATATACATTATATATATATATATATACATATATATAATCATTCATGTCTTTCAGGGAATTTAGGCAATTTCCAAAAGCAGCGATCCATAGAGTTAAGAGGATTGGATATGAGGAAGGGAAGGAGGGGAAGGGAGGGAAGGAAGGGAGGGGTCGGAGGGAACGGAGGGAAGAAAAGAGGGGGAGAAAAAGCAAGAAATGGAGAAAGAGGGGGGAGGGAGATTGATTGTTGGTTGCTTACACTTTAAAGATTGATTTTTCTTGTGACTATTAACGTTTAAACAGATGGAAACCGAAATAGGACAAGAAAAAAATGCACCAAATAAGCGGTGACTTTCTTCTTCTACTTATTCTTCTTCTTCTTTCCATATGAACAATCGAAGATTAACCGGGACCAAGAACCACATGTATTATAAAATGTTGGCGGGGGTTTCATGACATGACACCGTCTGCTCTGTGACTTCCAGTCAGCCATAGCAAACAAGTATAGACGGCGCATTGCTGGCACAGGAAACAGCGCACAGATTTCATCAGCATGCTTATCAATTCTTTTACCTTTTATTGTTTTTGTTGACCTTCTACAATACTACACGACCAGCCAAGAACAACTGTACGACAATCTCAGTGGAACCAAGACCTCGGGGGTTTCATGACTCGTCAACGTCCGCTCTGTGAGTTTCGGTCAGCCATAGCAAACAAACATAGACGGCGCATTGTTGGCACAGGAAACAGCGCACAGATTTAATCAGCGTGGTTATTAACTTTTATATATTTTTTAAAGGCACAACACACACAACAACAACAACAAACCACCCCCAACCCAACCCCACACCAACAAAAACAACCACCACAAACACCAAACACAAACAAATTTTAAAGGGATATTCTACAACACTAGGCGACAAGCCAACAACTGGATGACAATCTGAGTGGAACCAGGCCCTCGGGGGTTTCATGACTCGTCAACGTCCACTCTGTGAGTTTCGGTCAGCCATAGCAAACAAACATAGACGGCGCATTGCTGGCACAGGAAACAGCGCACAGATTTAATCAGCGTGGTTATTAACTTTTATATATTTTTTAAAGGGATATTCTACAACACTAGGCGACAAGCCAACCCATAGCAACAAAAATAACGGTGCAGCCACAAAACACACAGATTTAATCAGCGTGTTATTAACTTTTATATATTTTAAAGGGATATTCTACAACACTAGGCGACAAGCCAACTGGATCACAAAACACCACAAAACACAAACAAAAAAAACACAACACACACAACCAACAACAACAAACCACCCCGGGGGTTTCATGACCGCAACGTCCCTCTGTGATTGTCAGCCATAGCAACAAAATAGACGGTGCATTGCTGCACAGGAAACAGCGCACAGATTTAATCAGCGTGGTTATTAACTTTTATATATTTTTTAAAGGGATATTCTACAACACTAGGCGACAAGCCAACTGGATGACAATCTGAGTGGAACCAGGCCCTCGGGGGTTTCATGACTCGTCAACGTCCGCTCTGTGAGTTTTAAGTCAGCCATAGCTAACAAACATAAACGGTGCATTACTGCCACTGGAAACATTGCACAGATTTCATCAGCGTGCTTATTAACTTTTATATATTTTAAAGGGATATTCTACAACACTAGGCGACAAGCCAACAACTGGATGACAATCTGAGTGGAACCAGGCCCTCGGGGGTTTCATGACTCGTCAACGTCCGCTCTGTGAGTTTTAGGTCAGCCATAGCTAACAAACATAAACGGTGCATTGCTGCCACTGGAAACATTGCACAGATTTCATCAGCGTGCTTATTAACTTTTATATATTTTAAAGGGATATTCTACAACACTAGGCGACAAGCCAACAACTGGATGACAATCTGAGTGGAACCAGGCCCTCGGGGGTTTCATGACTCGTCAACGTCCGCTCTGTGAGTTTTAGGTCAGCCATAGCTAACAAACATTAACAGTGCATTGCTGGCACAGGAAACAGTGCGCAGATTTCATCAGCGTACTTATCAATTTTTTTTTACCTTTTATTGTTTTTGTTGACATTCTACAATACCACACAACCAGCCAAGAACAACTCTACGACAATCTGAGTGGAACCAGGACCTCGGGGATTTCATGACTGGCCACCGTCCGCTGTCAGTTTTAGGTCAGCCATAGCAAACAAAAATAGACGCTGCATTGCTGGCACTGGAAACAGTGCGCAGATTTCATCAGCGTGCTTATTAACTTTTATATATTTTTTAAAGGGACATTCTACAATACTACGTGACCAGCAAACAACTGTATGACAATCGGGGTGGAACCAGGCCCTCTGGAGTTTCATGACTCGCCACCGTCCGCTCTGTGACTTCCGGTCAGCCATAGCAAACAAGCATAGATGGCGCTTTGCTGGCACAGGAAACAGCATGCAGATTTCATCAGTGTGCTTATACAAAAAATGTTGGTTTTTTTTTTGACGGGGGGGTTTGTTGGCTTTTTCTTAATTATAAAATGGACATACTACGTGACCAGCCAACAACTATAGGACACAATCTGAGTGGAACCAGGCCCTGATCATATCGACGAGGCGTGGTAAACTGATCAGGCGTATCTATCTGTAGGCCTACATTTGTCATTAGAATCTACATTGGCTCGTGGCAGGGTGTGTGTGTGTGTGTGTGTGTGTGTGTGTGTGTGTGTGTGTGTGTGTGAGTGAGTGAGTGCGTGCGTGCGTGCGTGCGAGCGTGCGTGCGTGCGTGCATGCGTGCGTGTGTGTGTGAGTGTGTGTGTGTGTGTGTGTGTGTGTGTGTGTGTGTGTGTGTGTGTGTGTGTGTGTGTGTGTGTGTGTGTGTGTCTCCCTATATATATATATATATATATAGGGAGAGATGCTCAGCAATGGAAACAAAAAAAATGATAACTAACTCTGGTTTCCATAACAACCCTATCGCTTCTTGCAGATCCCCTGCTGTACACGGATACACGGTTCTCCACATGAGATGGGATACGATAAGGTTTCATGACAAGAAGCACCACCACCCACCACTCACCGACCTCCACCCTCCACCCCCCCCCCCCCCTCACCCTCACCTCCACCCTCCCCACTTACACATCCTCATCTTCTGCATTCCGGGCCAGAGTGCTAAGCATTACACTACCTAGGCTTATTGGTGTCACCACTCTACCCATGCCTACCTGGCTATGTGGCTCCTTGCCTGAGGTCATTTTTGTTTGCTTAACCAACCCCCAGTACAAAAAAGTAGACATCGGCTACCGGGGGAGGGGAGGGGAGGTGCAGACTACTAAATATATTTCCACTTTAGTTCCTGTTGCATGATCTGGTACTCTGATCAACTCACCACTACCCACGCCCACCCACCATCCCCCACCCCCCACTTCCTCACCCACCCCCATCACCCTCCGCCCCCAATTTCCGATCGCATTTACCTCTGCAATTGACAAATGGGGGGAAGGATAGTCTTTGGTTTTTCACTATCACCCCGCCACACCGCCGCCCACAATCTCACCCAACCACAACCTTCGCAAACTGTACGCTGTGGCAGAATCGGTAGAGCGCAGCCCTCCCATGTGGGTGATTGAGAGTTCGGTTCCCGGTCGAGTCAAACCAATTGTAAAGTCCACGGCTGGCATCTGTGGGTTGTGTAGGCAGGCTATAGGAAATCAATACAGGCAAGAAGAGAAAGGAAGAGTATAAAGAATGAAAGTAGAGTGAGAGCTTGTACCCTCAGGTTTATTATTATATAGTGGTACATGGATCTGGTATGGCATACCACCTGACCATTATCTCCAATCAGCAACAAGCATTTATAGTTCCACCAATGAACAGTAAGCATTCTTGTGTCACCATGGCTACTGTGATCTTCCCACCACCACCATGCAGTGTGGCTGCTTGGCCACCACCTGCCTGAGCTGTGTGTGTGGTGATCCGTGAAACTTACACACTATCACTAGTGCCTCCTTCACACTATCTACCTAATACACAATGACTATTGACCATAAGTAAAGGATCACCAGCAACTACATAAATACATTCATGCACCTGGCACTATATACCATTTACATTAATAGACCATTTGTATTCCATTATAGACCATTTGCATTCCCCACCAATGCGTTTTATCAGAATATTTTACACAATGACTTACCAAATTTATTCATGTCGCTTCCTAGCTTGGCACTCATCATTAATAGGATAGCACAAGGACTGGTTAGGTCAGTGTCAGGATAATGTGACTGATGTGGGATACCAGGTCATGGTGCTGGTGGCCTGATTTCCCAACGGGGCAGCACTATAGAGTCGCACCAATGAGTGTGCACTGTCACAAGCCGGTACCCGTCCGGATATGACCTTAGATGTTGCCAGGACGTAAAAATTCCAACAACCAACCAACCAACCCCCTTCGCCATCGCCATCATATCTCCCACGTGGCAAAGAAGAGAAAGCCACTAACAGAGCAGACCATGTGACCCTGACCAGTATCGCCCTGTCCAATCAGCGCTCGGTATAGACGTGGCGGGAAAGCGGACCCGTCTCCCTCACAAGCAGTGATAAGAAGGACTTCCGGTTGATAGGAAGGACCTGGCTGTAATGAAATTTACCTAAGAGATAAGCCACCCCCCCCCCTTCCCCACACCCTCCTCCACACACCAGTCTTTTCAGTCACTCTCCCACCACCGCCCCATACCAACACCGGAAGGGATGCTTGACTGGGTAGAACATTCGCTTTATACCCCTGTCACACTACGACGTAAAGAGCCAACATAAGTCTGACGTGCTCACGTTTCGTCATTACGTTGATGTATGTTGGGTTACGTTATGATGACGTCAGAATGACGTTAGACTGACGTCGAGCTACATCACGTTACGTCGTGTTACGTCGGCGCGCGTCACAGTTTTGAACCTGTTCAAAACTTTTGACGTAACTCGAAAGTAAGGGTTTACGTTCGCCGTATGTTCTGTACGCATTCGGCGAACGTCAATGACGTTAGACGGACGTTAGTCAAACGCTGCTCACTACGTTCCACTATGTTGACCCACATTAAAGCCGGTGGAAACATCCACGCGGCGTAATGGGAACGTTAGGAGAACGTACGCCGAACGTACATCCAAAGTACGTTCAGCGTTTCTCCACCATGTCATGACGTATGTAACATCACGTAACGTAGTTCTGGCGATGGAATAACGTACATAACGTTCCGTGAGCGTAATGACGTTGTCCTCTCTCGTTGAATGACGCTATCACTACCCTTTACCGACGCTACGCTCTCGTCAACTATGCTGCATCCACGTTCAACTTGTGCCCAAATTTGCATACTACGCCGAGAAGTTCGACGTTTTTCACGTTCTCCCTACGCTGACGTCGTTACGTCGTAGTGTGACAGGGCCTTTAGATGTGGGAGGTCGTGGAATCAATCCACAGCCGAGTCAAACTAAAGACTTACCAAATTGATACTTGTTGGTACATTGGCTGATGCTCGGCCGTGAGGTCCCATCAGGGAGCCCTACGGGGCCCCAAACAAATCCAAAGCTAAAATAAACGGGAGGCAAACTAACCCCAACCCACCCACCACCCCTAGCTCACACCCCGCCAGGGCTCAGCACAACACATCCCCAGTTCTAGAGCCCCATGAGGTTCCGACCACAAAAACAACGACAACAAAACACACATTAAAAAAAAACACAACCCACTAAAACCCGCTCACACCGGGAGCCCCATGCGGTCCCGGATACACTGGGTGTGACAGCCTCGACCCCCGCGCCCACAACATCGGTTCCCGCTTCGATCACCGATGGAGTGGGTGCTGGGGTCGTGGACACCTAGAAACGTCACACCCACCAACCACACCCTAGACCAGGAGCCTGCTGGCCCTGGATTGTCCACCCTGCCTGGAGGACCATGACTATTGCCGACGACACCGGTTCCCGCTTCGATCACCGGTGACGGAGGTACAGGACCGTGGGCCCCAAGAACGTGTTGCCACCGCTGGACCATGCCACCACCGCACCGACGCCTCGAAAAAAAACCTGCCCCCCTGCCATCCCACAGAAGACGAAGAAGAATGGAGAGAAAAAAGAAAAACACAAAACCTACCAAAAACTGGCCGTTTTAACGGCGCAGTTTATTCAATGCTGCAGTTCTGCAGCCATTGACTGCTAGGTCACAAAACCCCACAAATGCAAAAAATAAACATCACCACTTCCACAACCACCACCACCACCTCTACCACCACATACCACCACCACCACACAT